>BPLR01011846.1:0-25174 GCA_021605095.1 Caerostris extrusa | reverse complement strand
TAAGACAAATTTCACTTTAGGAAAAGGAAATCTCATTATTTATTGCTAATATATAATATAGCATGCCTGCATGTGCACACATCCACACAATAAAGAGAAAAATTTAATTGAAGATAAGTCGTTAAAATTTCAATTTTTTTTTTTTTTTTACATTTTAAAAATTATTTTCTGGTGTTAATAATAAAAAGAAAAGGTTGTCAATACTCAGAAAAATAACCAAGAATAATTAATAATTATACTGTAATTATCATATAATGTAAAATATATTCAAATTACAAAAAGCCAATTTAAGTTTCACATTTAAGTACTTAATTATTAAAAAAATTATTTGCAATACTTATTCATAAATATAAAAATCGTTAATGAAAAATAAATCTAAAAATCTATTTAAAGCAGGATTATAATGGCCAATAATGTTTTTGCATTTTAAATTCCTATTTATTTTTTTTTACCTAAATTGATTTTCAAACTATTCATTTATTGTACAATAGACTTTCATATATAGTAGCTCCTTGTTATATTCCACATATTATGAGGCAAAACATAATTTTGATTAACACTAACTTGTGTAACTTGCTTTTAAAAACTCTGTGTGCAATGTCTGATTACATAAGAGGTACTACAGTATATCTCTATTCCTTATGACCAATACACTTTTAGTTGATATAACTATATTAATATCAACAAAATTAAATAAAAGAATTTATTGACATTTCTAATGAAACAGATCATATTGTTGAAAGTTCTTACCAATCAGGGTGAACCTTCCAATTTTGACCTCGAAAATATTCTAACCCTGCAGAAAACAGTTAAAACAGAGAGTTACATAATTTACAAAACACTAAACATTTAACTATTTTGAATTCTATGATTTATTAATTATTTACTCATACATGCAACATTTACACTCAAAAAAAAAAATCTAATCATATTTATAAATAAAATAACACCCAATTGATTTCTTTTTAAAATTTTATCATTATTAAAAGGGCATATATATATATATATATAATATGCATAAGTAGATAAAATTGTTTTGGTGAAAAGCGAATATTTAAACAAATATAAATATGCGTAATTTCCACATTTATCTTTCCATTTATTGCTCTTAAATTTGGATTATAATATTACAGTTTTATTATATGTTTTACTCTATGTGTTTTCTTTGATATATATTTATATATATATGTTTATATAAATATAGTTATATAAATATAGTTTATTATTTGATATATATTTATATATATATGTTTATTATTACATTCTTTTGGACCTATATATCAATACTACTAAATTATTTGGAAATATTTAAAATGGCACTCAGAAACAAAATAAAACTTTTATAAGAAAAAAAATAGTAAACAAAAGTTTAAGTGGAAATTCATTAAAACTTGAAGATTTTTAAGAAATTAATTTTAACTATGAAAATGGTTATTCTTTGATATAACTATTCATAGATGCTTTACACATAAGATGCAAATGGTAGAATGCTAAATTCATAGTTTGTCTAATATGAATTTAATTTGTGTCTAGATTTTAAAACTATCAAAAGAAAAAGAAGTTAAAAATATGTGAAAATTGTAAGGGTGTGTAAAACACAGGTTTTATTTAAATAAGCTGCATTTTTTTCCCATTCATAATTTATTTCATACTTATGATCTTGTAATTCGTTACTTGTTAAAAAAATTTTAAGTTTCATCCATTATTTTCAAGTTAAAAACTATTACATGAAAATATTAAAATAAGCTTCAACTATTTTTTTAAGAATAAAAAAAATAAAGAAAATTTTGTATCCCAAAACTAATATTTTACTTAATATTTGTTTTAGAAAAGCTTGATAATAATCAACATGTACTTACAATCTTCTTCTCGTCTTTTTACTTCAATTTGGCCAATGACACGATAATGACCATAAGGCTCAAGTAGGGCAACAGACAATCTAAAAAATAAAATAATTTTCTGAGTACTTTACAATATGAATGCTGAAAACTCACTTAAATTACATTCATCCATCGGGCCTGAATGGCCGAGGGGCTAGCGCTCTGGCGCTCGGTACCACAGGTTTCGGGTTCGAGTCCCGGCGGTGCCATGGATGTTTGTAGTGGTTCGGAATCCACTTTAAACCGTAGGTCCCGGTCTAACGCGATCGTAGAGCGTTGTGGAGAGTGACATATTAAAAATAAGGAAAAACTAACTGTTATTATATATAGGGATTAGGGGATTATAGTCCTTGTTGCTTCACATCCCCATATACCACTTCATTCATCATCACATTCATCCATCATAACTATATACAAACATTATAACCTTTACTAATTTCAAGGATAATAGTTAAAAAGGAAGACTGTTTTCAAACTCTTCATTAACAAATTTTTGGGGAAAAAGAAAAAGCATCAAAATTTTTAAGAAAATGTCTTTTTTTTTTTTAGTTTTGTCTTTTTTTGTTGTTGTCTTTTTTTGTTAGGCTTTCTTAATTTTATATATATTATAGAATAATAAACTGTATATTTCCAAATACAAGCTGAAAGTGCATTTTATTCCATATTTAATCAAAATTCAAAATCTATATAGAAGCTGGGGGGGGGGGAACTAATGTTTAACTATGAGAATGAAAATGTTACCAAGCTAGTAAACGAGTGGAATTTAAATCCACCTTAGTAAGAATTTTTTTTTTTTAAATTTTAATTGTACAAATGGAAATATTTAATTTAATTCATAGGCCAACCTCGATAATTATTAATTAAACTGTAAAGTATTGCAAAACCACAGATCTCTGTTGATTTGATGTAAATTATTTTACAAATTAATGACAATAAAAAAACATTGAGTTAGAATGACACTTTAAGCAATGTCATTTAGCTAACATATTTCTAACTTACTGAAGTTTAATATATGAAAACAGTTTCATTAAAACTAACATTTAATAATTTAAACTTAAATTTGATAAGTCTTATTGAAAATTCAATTTGTTATTCTTCATAGAAAAATTAATTGATTTTTCAACATTTCCATTTATTTAATAAAGATAAACTTCAATTTATAATTAAGTTACTTGTAGGAAAATCTAATCATAAAGATCAAATTAAAATGGAATTTTAGTTACAAACAATATTTCAAAATTATTAGAAATTTAACTCTGAAGTTTAAAGGAATGTCATGGAAATCATGGAAGAATGTCATGGAAATATGAAAATATTTTTAATAAAAATTATTTAATAAAACATATGAATTAATCAGAGCAAAAAATATCAAGTTTAAAAATATATTTCATAAAATAAATATGAATTCAATTATTATTGAATTGTTATTTTTGAACTGAATTCAATAATAACAATTATTATTGAATTGAATAGAACAATTATTGAATTCAATTCAAATTGTATTCAATTATTCTTTAAAATTAAATAATTAGGATACATTTAATGTATGATAATTTGTTGTAAATAATTTCAAAACAGTGCTGCATATTTCCTAATAAAACTTTTTAATGATAAATCCAATAGAGAGAATTTATTTTTTGAGAGCAAACTGAATTAAATTAAATTGGTTTCTAGAACATTTTTTACAAATAATATTTTCTGCATGTATAGAAAAATTTTTAATCACTGACTTTTTAAAAATTTATTGAAATATAATTGCGAAAATGGTGTGTCATCCACCGGTCATAATAGTACAAGTTATTTCTAGTAACTAAAAATATTAAAATGATTTAAAGAAGAGTTCTTAAATAAAAATATTATCACTTACAAATCCATCAATGGGTACTTTTACAGGCATTTTACCCCAAGCAATTCTTCTATCAACCATATTCTTTATTTAAAATTATTGAATTTCTTTATTAATAAAAATTTATTCATTTTACGCATTAAATAACAATGTAATTAAATCATAATTGTAAAATGATATAAAGGAAATATTACTTACTGTTAATAAAGCTTCATTAAATTCCTATAAATACATGGAGAAGAAAAAATTAAGAAGTATATGATCAAAATATATATGGAAAAAAAAACAGAAAAATATAAATGTTATAGAACTTTTCATAACCTCTAAAGAAGATAATTGAAAGAAATAAAAAACTAAATTAATATAAGAAAAGAAAAAAAGTCTGAAACAAAATTTTAAAAAACTTAAATTTATAATAAGTGAAATCTTAAAATTCATTAAAAATAATTAATTAAGCTAAAATGTCAGAAATGAACTATGATAAATATTTTGACTATTATAAAATTATTCTGAAAAGCCTTCACAGTAACTTTTCTTTCATACAGCACATTTGGGACCTCGACTGTGCCAGATTATCTACTGTCAATATAGTTTTAAGGAGGACACCAAAGATACATCCTTCTAGATAAAAATTGAAATGATTAAAACAAGTATCTATTGAATTTATTTATGTACATTCTGAACTCATATAGACAATATAAATATGTGATGAATGGAAGCAGCATTGCATCATCATTTGGTCAGCAAATGCCAAATAACATAAAAAAAAAAGGCTCAATGTGCTGGATTATAGAATGTCTCACATTATTGAATGCCAGATTCAAGAGAGGTTACTATATTTATATTTTTGTTATTTTCCCTTCTAGAAATAAAAGTAATAAAATAATGATTAATAAAAAAAAAAAAAAAAAAAAACTAGATTAAAATATGTTGCTTAAAAATTTTTTACTAATAAAAAGAAAGAAGAAAATATTCATAACACTTTAAAGTTTTATGAAATAACCAACAGCTAATATAATTGCTAACTAACTGCTGTTAGTCAGTTGCTACAAGTTATGTATACAAAAAGAATTTTTTTTTTTAATTTTTTTTTTTTTTTTTTAAATAAAAAAAAAAAAATTAATGGATAAGCAATTATTTTCAAAAGACTTGTTTATATATATACATGATTAGTTTCATTAGAAAATAATATAAATACTGTTAATAAATTATTAAACTAGCCAAATATATTTCAAATTCATAGCAAAAAAATTTTTAAAGAGGGAATAATAATTCAAAATAAAAACACTAACATATAAGCCAGTATCAGAATCAACCAACTCAACTTCAGTCAAATCTACATTTCGATATCCAGGTTTTAAAAGATCTGGAAACTGCAAAAATAAAAACAAATTTTTATTTATTTTTAAGGTTAATTTTGTAAGTTTGTTATATTTTAAATTTTATACATAAATGATGCAAAATATTTGTTAAAAATTCAGGAAGATAAGAAAATAAAAGAATTTTAAATTAAATTAATTACTTTTAATGATTCTTTACTTAATTATTTAATATTTACTTTTTATTGTTTTTGTAATTATTAACTCCATAATTCTATAACTTTTATCAATCAGAATTATAGTAATTAAAGAAAAATTTTTACATCAAAGATAATTATAAATATTAATTGGGATAAGAACTGAACTAGAGAGGAACTCTTCAAGGAATAAATACTTTAAAAATAATGTGGACTGCAAAACATCTCATTAATTTTTGCCCATAAACGTTATCATAAGTTAAACAATTTATAATGCTATATAAAAAAACTGTTAGTGTTGTTTCATTTTAGTGTAAAATTATATAATAACTGGAATATGTTTTTAAACAAATTAATTATTGGAAAACAAAATAATACAATTTAATAATCATGATGATGATTTTCGTAAAAATTTAGTGCTTTAAATTTAAACAAAATCCCCTTAAAATTTTTATAAATGACAGCGATTTCATATATAAAAAAAAAAAAAAAACTTCTCCAGTGTGAGCTAATATTAAATTGAACTATAATGTACAACATTTGCAAATTTCTTTTAATACATTCCTACAGAATTTTTTTTTAATCTTTTATTTATTTTTATTTTTTTTTCCAATGCCAGATTATGAGCAGTTACAGCAAACACAGAACAACGAGAAAAAAAAAAAGATAATACAACAAAACATGCTAAAACAGAGTTCATTAATCAAACAATAATGCCAAGTTGTAGATCTTTTAGCCACTAAAAAGTGTTACCAGGTGCACCACGGGGAGGTAGATCTTCTGCGCACCCATCTTTTAATATTCAATCTAATATTATTAAACAGAGTTTAATAATCTTCCCTATAAAAACAATTGTTATAAAAAATTTTAAGATTAAAATCCAGACTTAAGAAAATATAAAGGACCTAATAATTACAAAGAATTAAGAAAAAAATGAACTTAAAATTCTATATTGAAAATAGAAAGATTGTATTCAAAAACTTACTAATGGTCAGAGTTCAGGATGATACAAAACATGTCCATTGTTTGTAATAGCAAAAGAATATGCATTTACTCCAATCTGCAAAATAACATCAAAAGTATAGATAGTATAAAGTACTTTAATTATTAGACTATTTTGCTAAAAATGTAAAGATTCTAATATTAATTAAGTACTATTACTATTTTCAAAATACACAAATATAGTCCCACTACAGATGCAATCGCATGGAATGGTAAACATCCAGTTTAATGACGAAAATGGATGAATCAATTATTTGTTGGGGTGACTAATCAGATTGAAACGGAACAAAACTGCTTTGAAATTAAAAAATTGTATCTTAGTGTGGAATTTTTTCATCCAGTTTTTCTTTTAATAGTGTGGCATCTAGAATTTGAATGATTTAAAAAATTAAAATTCTTTTCATTGCAATTCAAATCCCTGCTAAATGAAATTTCCTGTCCTATAATGCTGCTCTTTTTGAATCTGTCCAACTGGCTGATGCTAATTTTCCACACATTTTGATGATAGGAGTATAGTAAATCCACAAAAGATGTATTCGAAGCAATTTAATAGAAAAATTATAATGAAGACTCAAAAACAAATACAATTATTTAGGCTTTCTGTTGACAAAATATAATATATTTGTTGATCATTAAGTAAAAAATTAAGTTAAAGTTATAATTTTTAGAAGTCAACTCTCAACACACAAAAATTACATGCTTAAATAATTAGATTCTTTATTGTTTATTTTAATTAAGTAGATTTACATACATATAGACAAAAATGGATGAAAAACAAAACAAAATTAAGCATACACCATTCATCAATTTTAACCATCACAAAAACAAAATCAAATTTCAATTTAAAATTTGCTTATTCATTATCTGCACTTATTTATCTCCATAAGTAATTAGCACTGATTATAAACTGAACATAAATTTGAGAATTCCTACTTAAATTATTATGTTTATTGAAAGACTGAATTATGTAGAGTCTATCTAATAATTGGCCACTATGCAAAACAAATTAAAAATTTATATTATACACAAATTTTTATTTCAATACAAAAAGATATATAAACGATTTTTTATTAATTAAAAAATATTTTAAGCTCTATTCTATTTTTTTCTCCTTAAAATAAAATTATCAAGAATGTTTAACTATAAATATTAGAACCAGGCTTTTCAAAATAAAACTTTAAAAACTAATGCTTAAAATTATATATATTTATTTAAAACAAGAAATATAGGCTCATGAATATAAATCACTTTACAATTCTATGATACTTCATTAATAATTATATCAATCGTATTTGGTAAATTGAATATCTTTTCATCTATAATACAATAATCTATATTAGTGAAGAAATAATTCAGAAATTTATAACCTATTTTTTGAGTAATAGTTATTAATTACTCAAAAAATAGGTCGGTAAAAAATAGGTCTTATAGGTAAAATAGTTATTAATTTTGTAATTCCAATATTTTCTACATAACAGACATTTTTATGTAATTTGATTTCAAATAATGAGTTATCAAATTGCTATCTGGTATTTTCACATTACAAGCTACAACAATAAAATTGATTTAATATATATATATATATGTATGTGTTTAAAATATGAATAAATTTGTAAGTTATCTTAAAATTAAGACTCAATATTTTTACTTAAAAACAAATAAACATACTTTATAATCTCTAGTTAACTTGGTGACTTCTCGTATAGGAACATCAGTACCAGCTACACCTAATAGATTGGTAGATTTTGTCTGAAAAATATTAAATATTACATTTAATATGGCAGAATTTCTTTTTAAGCTAATTTTGACATTTTAATTATCTAAAGTACAATGTAAATTATGTCTCTAATAAATCATATGTTTTGTTATGTTCTTTATCATTGCAATAAAAAATATTAATTTTATGAAAGTTTAAAATATTTTATTAGTTTTTTTTTTTTTTTTAATATTTAATGAAAAAAAAAATAAAACCATAGTTTAATTTTAATTTTCTGATATTGTTTCATTCTGAATAAATGAAAACATAATTATTATGGAATAAGATAAATTGTTAATAATATTTATAATATGTAAAAGAATAATATAAAAACATTTTAGCAATGCAAACTAAGAATTAACAATTTCATATTTAAAAAAAAAAAAAAAAAAAAAAAAAATTATATTGGTAAAAAAAAAAAAAAAGTGCTCGAGGGGAATGAAACAACCCAGCAAAATTTATAATGCAATATAAAGATTATCATAAAAAAAAAAAAAACATTTTCCATTTTGTTCCAATAACAACAAAACACTTTTTATATATACAATTTAAAGTGCAAAATTTCCTGGTAAACAGCTCCAGGTATTATTTTATTTATTCTTATTCCCTACCTTTTTATTTAAATTAAATGAAAATAAATTTAAATTATTAACAAAAATTTAGTAATTACCCTAAATATGCACTATTAAAAATAAATTTTATTTACATTTAAAATATATGCATAAAATAATTTACGTACATTTCTTCTGTCAAAGACGGAGTAGCAACTGTTGTCATCAGCTGTAAGGGCTATAAAATAGTGTTAATTAATATCAATGCATTATTTCAATTAAAATATACCCACAGCATTTAAAAACATAATATAACATCAATATTTTGCTATAATACTATATCATTATAATATTCATAAGTTATTTCCTTCATGTTTTATTTGCATGATTAGAACTTCATTACTGAAGAACACAAATTGGTTATTATATTTTGTTTCTTATAACACAATTTTTAAATTAAAAGAAAAAACAATAGGTCCTTTATTGCAATTATAAAATATTTTCTTATTTTAAAAAAAGTAATAATTCTGAAGACTTTTTTTTTTTTTTTATTATTGGAAGGAATTCTAATAAAAAAGTATTAAACAATTTCAAAAGTAGCTTTTTCTTTCATAAATAAACTACTGAATTGAAATTGTTTACAAAATAATAAAACTCCTTTCATGTTTAATATGAACTTTACATTAATGTTTGAATTCCAAATTTAAGGAATGAGTAATTATAGAACTTCTCCCAATAAAAGTAGTCTTTAGAATTATTATTCTTTTTTTTTTTTTTTAATTAGGAAAATATTGTATAGTTGCAATAATAAGTAAAGATTTAATACGTTCCAATTAGATAAAGTTTTAACAAAAGAAAAAAAAAATGACCTATTGAATGTCTCAAATGATTCCCATTCATTTTAAGTCTCGTGCAATATCTAGTACATTAATTTTGGTTTATTATTTACATATTTTACATAATTATTTATTTAAAAATATTTTATTCAATCGCTATCACTTTTTTAAAAATAACTTTATGCATAACACTTAACCATTTTTTAAAACTGATTTTTTTGTGTAAACTGAGCATAAGACATATTAATAGAATCTAAATTAAAAATATTTTTTTTTTTTTTTTTTATGAAATATATGAGTTCTGAATTTTTTTACATGTTATCTGTTAAATAGATTTATGGAGTTTTTAGTAAGAAATTTATTTATTTATATAACATTAACATATATTTATATCAACTTCATATTATTATTTTTAAATTTATTTTGCACAAAGTTAGACATGATGAATATTACGATAAAAAAAACTTTAAAATGCATTGAAAAAAGAAATCAACATTAAATTCAATAGAGAAATTATAGTATTTCAAATTTATTCATTACCATTATATAAAATAATTTCAAACAAATTTTAAATTAATATAAAATAAAATTTATCTTCATATATAAACAGTAATATAAAAAATATTTAAAACTAATAGAGTAAGAAAAAAAAATTCTAAAAATGAGTAAATACAGATTCAATTTTAAATACATATAATTCTGAATAACACAGATTAGTATGAAATGCTTTCTGAATGCTCAGAATTGGTGATAATCTTCATATAAAAGAATACATTTTAAGGAATTAGAGAAATCCTCATACAAGATAATATATGTTGCAACTTTTTAGAGCAAGCACGACCTTATTTAATATTTTTAATTTAATCTTATATGTAATAATCTTGCTTAAATTTAAGAATTTATTAGAGTTTCAAAGTTTACTTTGATTATTAAACATTAAGTTTATTTAAAATCCTTCACCTTTTTTTTTTTTAGCAAATATTTATCTTTTACCATATATTTAGTAGTTAAAGAAATTTATTATAATTAAACACGTTTAAAGGAAGTTAACTAAAACTTTCTTGAGAATTAATTTGCTATTATGAATATCTATTACATGTAAAAAGAACTTAGTTTTTGACCCATTAGTGTAGTTTGAGCATATTTCTCTTAAGAAAAAAAAATTATTTTCTTTTAATGCCTTTTTGAAAAATAATCCTATTTTTTTAACTATTGATTGATTGATATTTTATATAATATAAACTCTCATAGTATGAAATTACTTAGGATTCTTAGACAATATTATAAACTAAACTAAGACAATGCTAACTGCACTTTAAAAATGTTTTAATATTAATAAACTGACCTGTTGCTTCTTATATCTATTATGAGGTATCTGTGATTCCATGAATAAAATAAATGTTGTCAATTAAAAAAAAGAAAGGCACACATTTCCAAATATGCAGCATGCAAAGAAATACAATTAATAAAACACTGAAAAAGATTATAAAAACAAGTTATTTTGTAGAACAGTTTATTAAAATCACTAGATAGAAGGAAAAGAATATTAAATAGGATTACATGCAATTTGAATATATACATAGTTAATTTCACCATTACTTATTTGTATTACACATGCTTTTTTTTTTTTGGAACCAATGCAAAGTTATTCATGCTCTTAACATATCTCATATCCCCTAAATTCTTTGACATCTTTATGATGGTGAATGTTTTGATATACCAATGTAATCTTTAGAATAATATAAACGAGAGAAAAGCATTTCATTCTGGGATAGATATTAAAAAGAATAATTCATTACTTTTAAATGTCTAAACTGTTGACAGGAAAGTCGTCAGATAGGACAAGCAATGGCATGGAATATTTAGGTTAAAACATGAATGCACAGTTCATCAAGTAACATCAGATTTAAACACCAGTTAGAAAGTATAGAAAACATCGTGCTTCCATCCATTTCATATGAATTTACCTATTGGATTGATTCTTATGAAAGTATCCCATTGATAGATTATGAAATACATGGAAGCATGGATGCTTTCTATACTTTCCAATTGAGTTTATTTGCAAAGAGAAAACATTTCATAATTTACATCAATATAAAAAATGCATATAGTGTTGTAAAAAAAAGCATCTAATGACTGAAATGATGCAATTTGGTCTAATTGTTTATTTTTTACTTCATTTCCCACAAATTTATGTTTGGCTACACCCTGCAGAAATATTCAATACTGATGGCTTGGTTTGAACTGTAAAGCATGGAGTAATATTTTTGATGACAAAGGAGTGCTATTCTTGGTATTACTTAGGGCTAATAATCATTCTAAAAGCTTCAGTAATAGCCTAAACTAATTAATCTACTCAACGATCACATTCATCAGACAGGTGCATTTTCCCTTGGTAGTTGTTTCTTCTTTCATCCAAGTAATGCTCCTATCCAGCAACAAAGTGCATTTCAATTTGTTTCAAGATAACATGAGAATGAAGCAAAATAATTTCATTGATATTTTTAGTCTGCAGACCTTAATATCATCAAAACTTTATGGGAATATCTTAAGCAACAAGTAAGGGATCATTTTCCTAATCAGCATAATTGGCAGCCATTTTACAGAAAGAATGCATAAAATACTGTTATCTTACACGGAAATCTGTTTAAATTTATTCCATGCAAAACTATTGCTATTCATAATGATCATGGTGCAACAACATGATATAAGTAAAAATTAATTAAGATTTTAAGTGTTTACATTATTTTATTTGCCACTTTTTATATTATATTATGTGTAAAGGAAAAAAATACAACAATAATGATGAAAATAAATTTCTGTTTTTTTTTTTTTTTTTTTTTTTTTTTTAATTTAATGATTTTGAAATGAGGGGGAAAAAAAGATAAGATTTAAAATGATTGATATTATCAAAAAAATTAGGTTAAAATTAAATGATTAAAAACAATTTGTAAACACTTTTGCAACCAATTCATTGTTATTATGTACTTTTCATTATAAAATGATTTTATTTTGAGCTATTTTTAATTAACTTTTAAATACAGCTTTACAAAATAATTATCCGAAACAACATCAATTTAATATGTAAACTTATGCTAACTATTTGTGAATTGAATTATGATGGTTAAAAAGAACAAAGAATACAAAAATTAGGGCAGCAATACAATCCCCAGAACTACTCAATCAAACATGCAGAAAAAACAGGTGAAAAACAAAGAAAAATAAATAAAAACCAGATGTTAAGTGTAAATATCAAGCAAAATAGGCATTAAAAACGAACCCTAATTTCACCATTACAGGTTCTGGTGTGTTCTCAGGATCAAAAGTTTCCTCATCTTTTTGAGCAGCATACCAATTTCACCTTCGTAAAACATTTAGCCGGCGACGAATATATTCAAATTCCCTATCTTCCCACTGAGCTACAGTCAAATCAGTTGCCTGAATTTTATGCCACAGTGAATGAAGTCAAATAAAATAACAAAAAAAAAAAAAAAAAAAAAAAATAAAATAAAATAAAAATAATGTGAATATATAAAATATAAAAATATGTGAATGAAGTCAAATAAAAGAACAAAAACTATAAAAATAAAAAAAAGTAATAAACATAAATAAAAAAAAAAAAGAAAATTTTCTTTGTGTTCATGGCTTTAAAATAGTAGATTTAGCAGAGCAAAAGAAATCTTTTTACTCAATTTTTGATGAAAACATTATTTTATATTGTTTCCTCATATTTATTTGAAATAAAATTTCCTATTACAAAAAATTTCACAAATTCTTATTTATTCTTTTTAGCATACATGTTTGAATAATACAATACTAATACAGATTTAAATATTAAATTAAATTTTTGACAAATTAAAAAAAATTTCTAAATTGCTGTTCTATTATTTTATTTATTAAAAAAAAAAAAAATTTCAGTAAAAGAAATAAAAGAACACTTATTTAATTATTTACTGTATTTTTGCTGATGATTCCAACTATATTATGTTATATATAGCCCATCAAAACACTTGATAATTTCATAAAATAAATAAATCTTGACAACTCATCTTATTAAAAATAATTCTATAACTTTTGATTATAAAATAAATTAACTATGTGTAAACATCAGTAAATTACCATAAAATTAAGATATATTTTGTATTTTATAAGCAATTTTAACCAAAAAACCCATAAATAATAGACTTTATGGAAACTCAAACAATATTTAGGCAAAAAATACAGGATGCTCTTATAAGGTTTTAATTTAATTATTTTATTGAAAGTATCAGCAATTTTTTTTTTATTAAAAATTGAATAAAATAAATCAACAAGAAAGAAATTCTGTTTGTACATAATAACACTGGATTTTATCATTGTATTTCAGATTTATCTAAAAGTGCCTCTTTTCTCAATACTGGAGGATTTCTTCAAGCAAAAGCACATTATTATAGTCTAAATAAATACTCAAACCAAATGTGGCTACATATATATATAAATAAAATACAAGAGGTATACTTATAAATAATGTTATTTAAAAAATAGTTCTTTTGGAAACTTATTTTTAAATTTGACTTATAAGGTTAAACAAAAATAAAATACTTTATGGGAAAAAATGCAATTGAACAGTGAATGAACTGTCATTTTATAATAAAAATGTTTCAGAATTGCAAATACTAAATTACACAAGCCATTGAAAACTCACAAAATGACAATGGAATTCTTTTGAATAAGTGAAAATTTTCTTTGAGGTACTGAGCAAACATTTGCATCGTTTTAAGTAAAAAAAGACCAAACTCCTAAATTAGAAATGAAAATACTAATTCTCTACAAAATTAAAAATAAATCTTTTTTATTAAATTAAAAAATATATATATTTAAGTTGTATCAGTTATAATATTTAGCAACAATAATTGTAAAATTTCCTATAAGATTGTAAAAATAGATATTTTCTTAAGAACTTTGTCTCAAACTTCCGGTAGTGTTGCCATATGAGTATAGTAACCTGCATTGAAATATATACATATAAAGTTAGTACAGTTATTATTGTTCAAACAAATGCAATACAATCAAATATATAAAAATGTAGGGCAACAGCTTTTTTAATATGAGACATTTTGATGATTATATAAAATACAAAAATAATACTTGTATAAAATTAAATCAAATATGTTATAAAAAACAAGACTGTGAAGAAAATTAGAAAGAAAGATTAAATAAGGCAAAAATGAATAGTTTAAAAAAACTAAAAAACACACTTTGAGTTAATGAAACTAAAAATTGAAAAATAATTTAACATAAGAATAAAATGACTGACAAGAAAATGAATGTCACTGTTCTAAAAGCGTGGGGTGCTCGATATCAATCGTTATAATTTTTCACTAGTTTCATTCCGAAATGCAGAATTAGTTTTAAAATGTCATACAAAGCATCCCACGCTTTTAGAACAGTGACATTCATTTTCTCGTCAGTCATTTAATTCTTATGTTAAATTATTTTTTACTTTTTAGTTTGATTAACTTAAAAAGCATGTTTTTTAGTGTTTTTAAACTATGAATTTATTTTTTACTTTGATTAACTCAAAAGCATGTTTATTTTTTTTTAAACTATAATATTTAAATGAGGTCCCGGTATGGAGAAGTTCAACTATAATTCTTACAATAATGTAATTGTGAGTAAAACGAAGGCTGTCGCTTAAAGTAGGGCAAAATCGAGCCCAAAGAGTCAGTTACAAACAAGCAAACATACAGGTGAAACTAATATAAAAGCGTATTAAAAAGAATCAACTGTTTTCTTTCTGAAAGATGCCTGTAAATGTTCTTTGCAGCTTAAATAGTGTATATGAGGAGAAACAGATCTCCAGGGGAAAAAGTCAGTTACATACATACAAACATACAGGTGAAACTAATAAAAGCGTATTAAAAACAGTTATTGCAATAAGATTTAAAATCTTAGAAGCATTTTAAATCAGGGGTGACCAACACGCAGCCCGCCTTGAATATTTTTCTGGTCCATGAGATTTTTCGCGCTTTTACAAAATATATTTATTTTATAATGGTCAAAGTAGTATAAGCTAATGTATTAAAAAATACATTATGTGTGCATCCATATATTCAAAAATTAATTGTCGAAATTCTAAGACAAAAATTAAGTTTGATTTTAAAATAATATATTTGCGAATAAGACAGATATTGCCTGTTTTATTGATGAGTTCACAGTTATGAGTTCTTGGAATAACTGAATTATATTCAACTTATGATTCGAGTGCATCTTGGAATATCTAATAAATATAACTCACAGTTAATTATTGATAGCAGAGCTTAGTCTAAGTTATTAGCACTTTTTGTTCAACTTACACCTGCAAACCTTTTTTTTTTCCTTCTAAAATGAAATTGACCCAACACAAAATAAGCTCAAACATAATGGACGCTAACCTGTAACACCCATTACGATGTGCAAATGCCCAAATGGAGATCGATTAGCAAAAACTAAACGAAAGAGTTGAGAAACAAATATCGCACTGGTAAAATAAATAATTTTTAATGATTTCATTTTTAAATTTTTTATATTTATATTTCATTTTTAGTGTTCTATATTTCTTTGCAATGTACATTTAATATCATTATTATATTATTTAAAGTTTAAACATAAGAATAATAGTAAACACAAAAATAATAACTCATTATGTTTCAATTTTTCACTCCAAAAAAAAAAAAAAAAAAAAAAAAACATTTACAGCGGGTCTAAATCTAATAGGGTGATATATAATTTTATATGCAGCCCTCAGAGTTACGATGCATTTCCAAAGCATCGTAGCGCAACATCATTTACGTTTATCCGTAGCTGAACAATATAACCAACAAAGAGCATTTAAAATTCTGAAAAAGAATACATTCTTTAATATTGTTTTTATGATTTAATTATTCAGAAAGAAATTGTCTCAAACACACCTTTATTTGCACAAGCCATCCAATTCACTTCGTGGGATTCAGTGACTTTTTTTCCTGATATGTAAAAAAACACGGACCTGAAATATTAAATTTATTAAAACAATTAATTATTGAATATTGTTACTTTTTAAATATTAAATTTAGTGCATTATATAATTTAATAGTATTAAGCTAGAATTTAAAAAAAAAAAATTATGGAATAGAAGCATACATGACTTGGTAGGCCTTGAACATAATACATATGACATTGATAGATTTTATTGACTATATATATATATGTATATAAATAAAAGTTAATAGTTTGAAATAAATATTCCAACGTAAATGTACAAGTTTTATTGAATGTCTAGTTATATATATATTCTTTGACTTTGAAAATCGTTAATTTTTGTAAGAAACGTCATTGGAATAATGTATCAAAGTAAAGTATAAGCCATCACTTAAACAAAGGAATAAACAAATATATTACAATGTATAATGATTACTATAATACTAAACTAACAAATAATTCCAAATAAACTAAAAGCCATATACAGATCACATTAATATACACCCACAAATCCAGTTACATTAATGTGACCACCTGCCAAAAGCCAGAATAACCACCCTTGGCAGAGCGAACTGTGCAGGAAGAGAGTCAATTAGGTTTCTGAAGGCATTTACTGGGATGTTGAGCCATGCCGACTCCAGTGAACCATATTCATATAATTATCCAGTGAAAGTAGGTGGTGGTCACATTAATGTGACTGGACTGTGTATATTTATTGTAATATATATGTAAAGATGTAACTTGTCTCTGTATCCATTACAAACTCTCAATTTATACTTCCACTCTAAATTTTAAAAAAAAAAAAAAATTATTTAATACTAAAATTATACACTACATAACACCTATCTTTTTTTTTTTTTTTTTATACATAATTTTAAAATTAAAAACACACATATACAAACATTAATTTAAGCAATTAAAACTAATTCTATTGAAAAATACCCCTTTTAAAAAGTAATATTACAAAATATATATTTAAGATCACATTTATGTATATCATATATTTTAAATACAGGAAAAAAATATTTTAAAATTATTGAAATCTGAAATAAACTTTTGAAATATTGATAAATATAGATTCAGTAACATACTGGTATATTTGGATAGCTATATCTCCTAAATATATCTTCAAAAGTATTGGGTGCTCCATCAGTAATGTTCATAATAGTTTGGTTACACTGAATTCCAAGGCCAGATCGATTATACTGAAAAAAACAACAACATGTTAACATGATTTTAATGTACAGTATATTTGCAAATATAAGCCAATACATGCATACAACAAGAGTAAATTTTTTTCTTCCAAAAATTGACCCAAATTCAAAACCAGTACAGAAGTCGAAATGAAAAATAAATAAAATTTCTACAACATTAAAACATGTTGCCTAGCAAGTAAAATGGGTGGAATATTTTCCAGTCAAATCTCTGTAAAGTAAAATTCCTGATGCCAGTGTCAATTGTTATAACTCTGGTAATTTTATCTGAACACACACATTATTTCCATTCAGATGTTGACTTGTATACAATCTGTTGTCTCTGCATTAGACTTGTTTTATGGGTCATCTAATTTTTCTTGTCTTAAAGATGAGCAGCTGTGCTGATTTGGTTTGTCACTCTATGGTCAGTTTGTGCACACTTTAGGCTAATCAGACAGGGACCTACAATTCAGCGTGGATTCAGAAAAAACCAGTAAACATCCATGCCTCCACCAGGATTCGAATCTGTAGCCTGTGATACCAAAAGACAGAAAACTAGCCACTTGGCCAACAAGCCGCCTGAAAGATGAGCAGGAAATACAATTATATTTAAAATTGTCTACACAGGTTCAAACACATTCAATAGATGCATGCTTTGAACATTTCAATTTTTTATTTGGAATGCGCTCACTTTCATATCTTTCTTAAAACAATACGGATGCTCTACGATCTGGTAAAATCCTTACTTCAGCAGGCTGTGGTGATGGATTGAAAACTGTTTACTGTATCTTACATCTTTATTTATTTATTTACAATTGTCCATTCATTTATAAAATTCTTCTCTTTCCATGCAAAGAGCAAGCATATTTGATTACTAGCAGTTCAAAAATTCTATTTTTTTAAAATTAAAATGAAGTGAACAAAGTTATTGTCATGATGGCAAGTTATAACAATATTTCCTTTTTATCCTATAAAAATACTGTAAATGCTATTCATTTTACAAATAATTTTTATATCATTTTTTTATTTTCCCAATATAAAAATATTTTAAATGGATATGATGAAAGTGATTTATTCATAGCCATACAAATTATTAATGGTAGTGAAATATCAAAATAAGGCAAAAATTTCTAAATGCCAAATAATTTTCAAATTTAAATGAAAAAAAAAAAAAAAAAAAAAAATATTTCAATAATATAAAAAAAAAAAAAATAAACTAAATAATTTCTGAAGTAATTTCATTATCAACATAAAAGTTGTCAGATTAAACTTACTTTTTGTAATTATTCAAATGAAGTTATAAACTTAATTCAAAATTGGCAATGTTAGCTGTCTTAATTTTTTTCATGTGTTTCATAAACTCCTAAAAAAAATAAATTCGAAGGATCATAAATTTGCTTGATTTCTGCACTGTAAAAAATATATAACATTTCATAAAAGATAGAAAAAAAAAAAAATAATAATAAAATAAAAATACGATTAATTAAAATAATAATTAAAAAATAATAAATTGCTCTTGATATTAGTTTGCAAATATTACACTGTAAAAATTATTATTAAAAGTTAATAATATAATTTATTAGATAACCTATGATTACCTATGTAATTCCATTCCCATACCCATTTTTAAATAACCTATACTAAAATTGAATTTGTTGCAATAAAATCACCTCTAACTATACATTGTAAAGATATTTTACAGCTTAAATTGAAGTATAAGAAGTACTTAAAATATATCTTCTTCAATGGAGCAACAACCTCATGGTGGGGAAAAGGCATTCTACCTACTGGTAGATTATGAGACATGAGAATTTTTTTTTTTTTTTTTATACAGGATTGGTTCATCAGCTCTACACAGTCATATTACACTGGGACCCATGATTTAAAGTGGACTCCAATAACTACAAAATCCATGGCATGGCTGGAACTCAAATCCAAAATCTGTGGCACCGAATGCCAAAAAGTTCATAACCAGCATCAGGCTTGAATTAAATATATAATATACTTAATAAAATTTACAATTTCTAAGTTAATTGGTTGTCATTTGTAGTTTAATAATCTTTAAATTAAAATATGAATGCATTTTTATTTCTTACCCATATATTTTCTTTGAACATCAGAAAAATGCAAAAAGTTATAATTAAATTAGAAAAACATTAAAGTAATACTATATTTAAAAAAACTTAAAGATGTAGATGAATCAATTAAAAATTGAAAGTTCAAATACATGACCATTAATATTTATATTAATTAAAAAAAAATTAAAATCAAAGTTCAGTATACTTGAAACAAGGGCTGTCTAAAGGCTCGGTAAACATCCAGTATAATGGCAGAAATGATCATAAGGGTCAAGCTTATGCTACACAAAGCTGCTTTTGAAGAAAGAGTATAACAGTGAGTATGCAATTATTTCTCATTTAGTTTTTCTTTTATATCTATATAAGATTTGAATAGTAAAAAATTAAAATTTTTATTTTTGCAGTTAAAATAACTCCTCAATAACATTTATTCACCTATGAAGTCACTCTATTTCAATTCGTCTGATATGGCAAACTGTTAGTTACATACATACAAACATACAGGTGAAACTAATAAAAGCATATTAAAAACAGTTATTGCAATAAGATTTAAAATCTTAGAAGCATTTTTAAATCAGGGGTGACCAACACGCAGCCCGCCTTGAATATTTTCTGGTCCATGAGATTTTCGCGCTTTTACAAAATATATTTATTTTATAATGGTCAAAGTAGTATAAGCTAATGTATTAAAAATACATTATGTGTGCATCCATATATTCAAAAATTAATTGTCGAAATTCTAAGACAAAATTAAGTTTGATTTTTAAAATAATATATTTGCGAATAAGATAGATATTGCCTGTTTTATTGATGAGTTCACAGTTATGAGTTCTTGGAATAAACTGAATTATATTCAACTTATGATTCGAGTGCATCTTGGAATATCTAATAAATATAACTCACAGTTAATTATTGATAGCAGAGCTTAGTCTAAGTTATTAGCACTTTTTGTTCAACTTACACCTGCAAACCCTTTTCCCTTCTAAAATGAAATTGACCCAACACAAAATAAGCTCAAACATAATGGACGCTAACCTGTAACACCCATTACGATGTGCAAATGCCCAAATGGAGATCGATTAGCAAAAACTAAACGAAAGAGTTGAGAAACAAATATTTGGTAAAATAAATGTTTTTAATGATTTCATTTTTTTAAATTTTTTTTTATATTTATATTTCATTTTTTAGTGTTCTATATTTCTTTGCAATGTACATTTAATATCATTAATATATTATTTAAAGCTTAAAACATAAGAATAAACAACACAAAAATAACTCATTATGTTTTTTCAATTTTTCACTCCAAAAAAAAAAAAAAAAAAAACATTTACATGGTCTAAATCTAATAGGGTGATATATATATTTTATATGTAGCCCTCAGGGTAATTTCAAAAGCATCAAGCCAACATCATTTACGTTTATCCGTAGCTGAACAATATAAATCAACAAAGAGCATTTAAATTCTGAAAAGAATACATTCTTTAATATTGTTTTTATGATTTAATTATTATTCAGAAAGAAATTGTCTCAAACACACCTTTATTTGCACAAGCCATCAATTCACTAGGTGGTTCAGTGACTTTTTCCTGATGATATGTAAAAAACACGGACCTGAAATATTAAATTTATTAAAACAATTAAATTGTGGATATTGTTACTTTTAAATATTGGAAATTTAGTGCATTATATAATTTAATAGTATTAAGCTAGAATTTAAAAAAATTATGAATAGAAGCATACATGACTTGGTAGGCCTTGAACATAATACATGAGACATTGATAGATTTTATTGACTATAGTATATATGTATATAAATAAAAGTTAATAGTTTGAAATAAATATTCCAACGTAAATGTACAAGTTTATTGAATGTCTAGTTATATATATATTCTTTGACTTGAAAATCAATTTTTTTGTAAAAAGAAACGTCATTGGAATAATGTCATCAAGTAAAGTAGCAAGCCATCACTTAAACTCAAAAGGAATAATGATATATTACAATGTATAATGATTACTATAATACTAAACTAACAAATAATTCCAAATAAACTAAAAAGCCATATACAGATCACATTAATATACACCCACAAATCGAGTTACATTAATGTGACCACACCTGCCCAAGCCAAGAATAACCACCCTTGGCATTAACTAACTGTGCAGGAAGAGAGTCAATTAGGTTTCTGAAGGCATTTACTGGGATGTTGGAGCCATGCACTCCAGTGAACCTAATTCATAATTATCCAGTGAAAGTGGGTGGTGGTCACATTAATGTGACTGGACTGTGTATATTTATTTTGTGGGTATATGTAAAAGATGTAACTTGTCTCTGTATCCATTACAAAACTCTCAATTTATATACTTCCACTCTAAATTTTAAAAAAAAAAAAATTATTTAATACTAAAATTATACACTACATAACACCTATCTTTTTTTTTTTTACTTCTTATACATAATTTTAAAATTAAAAACACACATATACAAACATTAATTTAAGCAATTAAAAACTAATTCTACGTGAAAAACACCACCTTTTAAATGATACAAAATATATATTTTAAGATCACATTTATGTATATCATATATTTTTAAATACAGGAAAAAAATATTTTTAAAATTATTAGAAATCTGAAATAAACTTTGAAATATTGATAAATATAGATTCAGTAACATACTGAGCATATTTGATAGCTATATCTCCCTAATATATCTTCAAAAGTATTGGGTGCTCCATCAGTAATGTGTTCATAATAGTTTGGTTAATTGAATTCCAAGGCCAGATCGATTATACTGAAAAAACAACAACATGTTAACATGATTTTTAATGTACAAGTATATTTGGCAAATATAAGCCAATACATGCATACACAACAAGGTAAATTTTTTTCTTCAGGGGAAAATGACCCAAGTGAAACCAGTACAGAAGTCGAAAATGAAAATAGGATAAATGGAAATTTCACAACATTAAAACATGTTGCCAAGGGGGCAAATGGGTGCGGGAATATTTTCCAGTCAAATCTCTGTAAAAAAATCCTGATGCCAGTGTCAATTGTTATAACTCTGAAGTAATTTTATCTGAATTGGTACACATTATTTCCATTCGAATGTTGACATGTATGTACAATCTGTTGTCTCTGCATTAGACTTGTTTATGGGTCATCTAATTTTCTTGTCTTAAAGATGAGCAGCTGTGCTGATTTGGTTTGTCACTCTATGGTCAGTTTGTGCACACTGGCATTGAAATCGAACCAAGGGGACCTACAATTCAGCGTGGATTCAGAAAAACACGTGAAACATCCATGCCCCTCCCACCAGGGATTCGAATCTGTGGCCTGTGACAGGAGCCTGAAAGCCCCAGCGCCACTTGACCCCGGCTCAAGCGCTGAAGATGAGGCAGGAAACAATTATGTTTAAGGGTTATCTACGGGGTTCAAAAAAAACACATTCAATAGATGCATGCTTTGAACATTTCAATTTTTATTTGGAATAAGCTCACTTTCATATCTTTCTTAAAACAATACGGATGCTCTACGATTTTTAAAATCAAATAGTGAGATTTTGTGATGGATGGTGATAACAATGTTTACTTCCTATCTTTTATCTTTTTTTCTTCCTTTTTATCCTTCCCTATTCATTTTATAAATAATTTTTATATCATTTTTTTTCCATGCAAAAAAAGCATATTTTGAAATACTAACATGATGAGAATTCTGATTTATTTAAAATTAAAAATGAAGTGAACAAATGATTGTCATGATGGCAAGTTATAACAAATTTCTTTTATCTATAAAAATTTCTAAACACCAAATAGTTTTCAAATAATTTTTATATTTTTTATTTTCCCAATATAAAAATATTTTAAAAAAAAAAAAAATAAAGTCATTTATTCATAAAAAAATCAAAAAATTGATAATGATGAGGTGAAAAAAAATGAAAAACAAATATATTTTCTAAATGCCAAATAATTTTTCAAATTTAAATTAAAAAATAAAATGCGGTTTCAATATTTCAATAATAAAAAAAAGCGATAAACTAAATAATTTCTGAGAAGTAAATTTTCATTATCAACATAAAGTTGTCAGATTAAACTTACTTCCTTTGTAATTATTCAAATGAAGTTATAAACTTAATTCAAAATTGGCAAATGTTAGCTGTCTTAGATTTTTCATGTGTTTCATAAATACAAAGAAATAAATTCGGGATCATAAATTTCTTGTTCTGCACTGTAAAATATATAACATTTACTCATAAAGATAGAAAAAAAAAAAAAAATAATAATAAAATAAAAAAAAATACGATTAATTAAAATATGGTAAAAAATAATGCATATCATTTAACTCTTGATATTAGTTTGCAATATTACACTGTAAAAATTATTATTAAAAGTTAATAATATAATTTATTAGGTAACCTATGATTACCTATGTAATTCCATTCCCATACCCATTTTTTTTAAATAACCTATACTAAAATTGAATTTGTTGCAATAAAATCACCTCTAACTATACATTGTAAAGATATTTTACAGCTTAAATTGAAGTTTTGAAATTTTAAAATATATCTTCTTCAATGGAGCAGCAACCTCATGGTGGGAAAGGCGCATTCTACCTACTGGTAGATTATGATTACATGAGAATTTTTTTTTTTTTTTTTTTTTACAGGATTGGTTCATCAGCTCTACACAGTCATCATATTACACTGGGACCCATGATTAAAAGTGGACTCCGAATAACTACAAAACTCCATGGCATGGCTGGAACTTTCAAATCAAAAATCTGTGGCACCGAATGCCAAAGTTCATAACTCAGCATCAGGCCTGAATTAAAATATATAATATACTTAATAAAATTTACAAATTTCTGGAATTAAGTGGTTTGTCATTTGCTGGTTTAGTAATCTTTAGGAAGTAAAATCTATGAGATGCATTTTTTATTTCTTACCCATATATTTTCTTCATCAGAGAAAAATGCAAAGTTATAATTAAATTATAGAAACATTAAGTAATCACTATTTAAAATAACCCCAAAGATGTAGATGAATCAATTAAAAAATTGAAAGTTCAAATACATGACCATTAATATTTATATTAATTAAAAAAAATTTAAAATCAAAGTTCAGTATACTTGAAACAAGGGCTGTCTAAAGGCTCGGTAAACATCCAGTATAATGGCAGAAATGATCATAAGGGTCAAGCTTATGCTACACAAAGCTGCTTTTGAAGAAAGAGTATAACAGTGAGTATGCAATTATTTCTCATTTAGTTTTTCTTTTATATCTATATAAGATTTGAATAGTAAAAAATTAAAATTTTTTATTTTTGCAGTTAAAATAACTCCTCAATAACATTTATTCACCTATGAAGTCACTCTCATTTCAATCTACGTCTGATATGGCAAACTGTTAAGTTACACACATACAAACATAAACAGAGAACTAACAAAAAGCATAATAAAAACAGTTATTACAAGAAACAAGATTTAAAATCTTAAAAACATTTTTAAATCAGGGGTGACCAACACGCCAGCCCGCCTTGA
>BPLR01011845.1:0-43790 GCA_021605095.1 Caerostris extrusa | reverse complement strand
AGTGCGCTGGAAGGACAATCAGGCTATTTGGGGGGCATACCAATCGCAATTACTTTTCAAACGGCAATTACTTTGGTCAGAAAACCAAAATTATTCATTAAAAAATGGCCTTTTCAATTCCTCAATTCAATGGCCTCAATTTCTTGTAATATAAGAGCGTTTATTTGATACAATTTTCTGTCACTTT
Source organism: Caerostris extrusa (assembly GCA_021605095.1). Lineage (NCBI taxonomy): Eukaryota > Metazoa > Arthropoda > Arachnida > Araneae > Araneidae > Caerostris > Caerostris extrusa. Next base: position 43,603 of record BPLR01011845.1, on the reverse strand, counting down.
ATATTTAAAAATAATTAATATGTTTTATTTCCCTCAAACCAAAAGGCAAATTGACTTTTGGAGGCTCCTCGATTGTGACATAGAACAAATAAATCACTGTGATATATTTTTTTTTTTTTGCATGCATTATCAATCTAAGTGACGATAATATATCAGTAATAAATTATGGAGACATGTATTTTGACCCATCTTTTTTTATTGTATATGCCTTGCTTATCTCAGCCTATAAATTGTTTGAGAGAACTTGACGAAAATACACAAGTATTGCCCAACGATCTGTCAGAAAGAAGTAAATTTAAACTTGTTCACTGGCTAAAATACAATCAGTGCAAAAGCATTGATAGTTTAGCCACTCTTTTATGACATTAGAATCTTCGTCTTAACGTTTGAATTTTTTTCTAATTTTAGACCATAATTCATTCCCTGTCTATTCATGAACCATCCCTTCTTTATTGAAAATTGAGCAAGTTAAGTGTACGTATGTTATTTGACCTTCACAGTACACTTAAAATTGTGACAAGTGGACTAGTGATAAATTCTAGATACTTGGTTGGTGATGCCAAATCTAAATTTTTATTAAAAAGATAGATTTATTTATTTGACAAAAGTATATTTGTTCATTATACTAAATATTCATGATTAAGTTAATTCTTGTAGTATTAGAGATTAGCCATAAATATAAGAAAAATTAATTCAATATAAGAATAAATTAATTTTCTAAATCTAAAATGATTTTTCAATCTAATTTCAAACATTGGAAGTGAAATTAAAACATTTTAGCTTAAAAAAAAAATAAAGAGACCATGAAGTCAAAGTAGCAAATATATAATTGAAGAATTTATCATAGCTGAAAAAATGCAAATTAAATGCTATATTTTATAATCTTTTCAACTCTTTAAAATTGCATTTTATATTTAGCGAAAAACTGAAGTCTGTAAATGTTTGTGTTGGTATCACAATGTGTATTTTGATAGTATTTGAAACTGGTGTAATTTTTTTTTTTTATTAGCCCGTTATTGCTTTTATACTTAGTAAAATTTGTATAATACAACTTAAGTAAGATACATAAGATTCATATTCTGCATTAATGTATTGTTGTTATTTCCAAGAGTTTTGTCAAATAATTTAGACCCATATGAAACTTATACAAAATTCCAATCCCCTTAACATCTTTTGATGGAATTGAATAGCAAAAACAATGTGATTAATGTTTTTTTTTTTGTCCTTTTTAAATAGATATAGTATTAACATGTTTCTTACTTATGAGATTACATAAGAATTTTTTTTTCAAAAAAATTAATGTAAACTTCGAAATACTTGTATCATTTGTTTGGTTTAGTTTGTCGCTATACGGTCATTTTATGCTCACCTTAGACTAATTAGATCGGGACCTACAGTTTAACGTGGATTAACGTAGTTTAACGTGGTACTAACAAAACATCCATGTCACAGCCAGGATTCGTACCTCAAGCATGTGGTATCAAAGGCCAGAACGTTAGCCAATTGAGCATCAGGCCGCACTATTTCATTGGTGCGAATATGATTTTTAATTCCGCTCAAAAACTAGTTATAACATTTAGACGTTTTTTCTAAACTTACACTTTGTTTGTCTTCAGCATTTAAAAAGAGAAAAATTTGGACAGAAACACTACAGCCGAAAATATTTTATTGTACCAAAACTTCTTTACCACACAGATAGAATAAAATCCATTATGAATTTATTTTGGAGACGATAGAAAAAATATTTATCTTCACGATCCACAATGTAATATTCTAGGAAAAATTTTCAAATGAAATTTTCATTTTCAATACTTTTATTTTTGAATAACTGAATGGAAAATTAAAATAAATTAATAAAACCATCTCATACTTTAGTAAATAAATTATATCTGAAAATGACGAAGAATTATAATCTAATATTAATATTTTAAGACACTTGCATAATAGGAAAATGAAAAATCTTCACTTTTCTTTTACAATATTTTGCTCTACAACTTTTTAAAGGATTATTATCATTAAATATAAGAAAGTTATTGGTATTTTTAAATAAATTTCTATTGACAAGGAGTGTTATATAAGATTGATTATTTATTTTTTATTATCGCACAATAAAAATAAATAATTAGTCTTAAATAAAAAAAAATCCTTCAGCATCACTGGTGGGGAACCTCAGTCAATTAATTTGGCATCTCTGGGTCACTGTCATTGATTCATTTCTTTGAAGTGTGATTAAGTTATTTCTCAGAATTGATCTTACAAAGCATATTTCTTTCAACAATAAAATGCTTAATCTTTGCTATAAAGTTTTCAATAAATCGCATTAAATCCTAATAGATTGTGTTGGCAATTTAAACAGCGCATCAACAAAGTAAATCATTTTTTTTTTTCATTGGAATAGTGTAAACCTTAAACTCATGGCGTTTGCACTTGCAAAGTTTATTGGCGATGACTGAAAAGCGTTCACGATGTGCACTAGCTTCCCTCACGGGTAACTAACTAGTTTAAAGAGATGGGATATATACGCTGAATGATCCCATAACCATCAGATAAGATTAGACGAGAGTGAATGTTTTCTTCCGTGAACTGGAAAAATACACCAATCAGAAAGCGTCTTGCAATGTAGAATTCCGATGAACATCATATGGTTCGGTCTTTTCATTAGCAGCCACTTACAATCGCCAGCTGATTAATCAAAGGGTACAAAAAAAATTTAAATAGCAATGAATATTTATCAAATTTGTTTATTTAAATCATTTTAAAGCATATATCACTTGCATGCTGATCCAGAAAAGCTGACTGTGAGTAAACTGTTTTTAATTTTGAAGGCACTTATAAAAATACAAGAGCAATTGACTCAGCCGTTGTAATATATACATAACAGTAGAAATTTTTAAATTAAGATAAGATTTATCTAATTTATTAATTAAATATAATTATGCAATGATACATTTGTGTCGATTTTAACTCTTAAAGTAATAAGCAATTAGAAAATTTTGATGACTTTAATTACTGTAAAAAATCATTATAACTTCTCAAATAATGTTACATTATTATTTTTGTGTTTATACTTGATAGAGTGTTTATGATATAAACTGATATCAACAATTAGGTAAAGAATTAATTGGATACGCATGAAAGATTTTGAAATAAAGTGGAAATTAGATAAATATTAGATGTACTGTCTGTAATTAAAAGAAAATTTACGGATTTTTTTTTATAATATTTTTAAATGTTATGAAATTCAATAAATTGATAATGCTATAACTGAGTAAATATTTGTTGATAGTATTTCATTATTTTTTAACTCACATTTTTACTAATAAATTTTATTGATAGATAAGATTGGAATTTTTTTTATCAATTATGATTTTTCTTCCTTTTTCAAAGAGAAATTATTATTATTTATTTTTATTTTTGGGTTGATATAAATTTAATTTATTTTTTATAGACATTAAGGATATTTGGTATTAAAAGCTACGCACATCAGTATTTATGCATAAGCTGTGGATTTATTTTTTGGTTTTTAAAAATTTTATTATACATCCACCTTAAATTGTTTTTTATTTAAGCTTGGATCATTTAAGGAAAGCTGTGCACACGTTTTATTTTAAATAATTATAAAACTATAAATACAAAAATAGAAATAAAATACTTTTAAATGATAGCAATATAACAAAAAAGTATGTATGAAAATACTTTATTTGCTATTCAGATGCAATAAAATTGGTTTTGCAATTATGATATTTGCTCCTTTTGTAATTTTTTTTTTTTTTTTTTTGTTGATCCGTTACTTATTTTTAAATAACACTAAAATTGGAAACAATAATCTCCAAATAAGCAGTAAAATTATTGTTATAGAAGAAAGAATATATTTATACATTTTAGATTAATATCTAAAATGTTTAAAATATTAACAAGGTCTTTTAAATTAATTTTTACATCCAGTCAGAGTCCAATGGTTATTAATTATTCCAATGACTATCTAATTAAAAAATATTTTTATCCTATAAATTTTTATAATTTTTAATTTTGAACACAACAGCCTTTAAAATAATTCCTTAAATAGCTTTTGTTTCTTTACAAAGAGCATCAAATTCAAGTCAAATCTATTACATATACGTACAGCACATTATTGATAAATGAAAATAAAATTAGAAAATATTTTAAGGAATGGTAAAGTAAATCTGGGGATTTCCCATATATTAGCGATTTTTATTCAGCAAATTATTTAATTATTTTCAATAAAATTATGAATATAATGCTATAAAAACTTCAGCAAAACATCATCATTAAAATAGTTCAGAATTTTTTTTTTCTGTTTAGTATAGGATTGCAGCACTTTTTTAGCTTCCTTAGCTGTTTTAAACTGCATATAAAAATTACACACTTTATTTTGTTAAGCCAAAAAACATTTAATATTTTACATAGAAACCAAGCTCTCATAATGTAAATTTACAATTTTTACCAGTAAAAAATGTATGCAAAATTATCTTTTCATTTATTTATTTATTTTGATAAATTTTATTTTTAAATAATTGAGAATGCTACAAAAAATTCAATAGCTGAAATAAAACTGCAATAAATCCCAAAAGTTTTCACACAGACGTATCATATTAAAATGTTACTAAATAAAAAAGTTATTAAACAAAATTTTTGAAAATTTTTTTTCATTCCATTTTGATTTTGTTTTAATTATTTATAATTTTTAAATACACTAATGTAGGAAAGATGATGAACTAATGAATTTTAATTTAAAAAAATTTCAGATAAATCATTAAGTTCAATAAAAATCTTTTACTATCTTGTTTAACAATTTTTAATACTTGAATTGAAATATTTTGGATCTTTAAGAACACATTTTAATCGTTTTGTTATATTAATATTAATAAGTAATTTTACATTCTGGGTCAAAATTTTTTTTTTTTCAAGTTTCATACATTACAGATTTAAGCTGCTGCTTCTAAGAAATGTGTTGGAAATATATTTTCAAATTCTAGTCAGATATAATGTAATATGTTACAATTTTATGACGATGCGACATTTCAATGATTTTTTTTAAACAATTATAAGGCAACCACAACCAAACATGCAAGTTAAGCTAAATATGATTAGGATTATTATCTTGATAGAACTTGACTTACGACCGATTATTTTAAATTTTCTTTTAAGATGTTAATATACATTTACTGATCCATACTGCCATCAATAAATTCGAATTTACTTACTCCAGGGGATAGCAAATATCCTTACTCTATAAGTCCTTCAATGCTATGTTTAACAAATGGAATAAGCTCTCTTTCTCTGTCTTTTTTACTTTATACAAACCCTTATGCTCTTACTAACTCCAAATTTATTATATTTGCTGTAATTAGTAAAATGCAGCACTCTGAAAACATTGTTTTGTGTTTTTTTTTCATATGAAATTTGTAGTTTTTTTATTCTTTACACTAATGAAGAATTTCTTCCTTGTCAATCGACGATATTAATTGATATTATTATTCTTTAAACTATTACATATATCGTAATATCCTTACAATTCTGCTACTAATCTTGTGGCCGATATATTGAATTTCCTTTAAATTTTTGGATGATAGTTCGTTTTATTCCATGAGATAGTTTTGTTGAATTCTACGATCTTGTCTTGCTGATTCTTCTACTATGCTTTTGTAAAGTTCTACGATATAGAAATAAACTTTAAATCTTTATTTACTTTATTACTTAAAACTTTTTATTTAAACTTCGTTACAAATTAACTGTTTTATTAGTTTTTAATACTATTACTTTTTTAATACTTTTTTAAAATTAATTACTAGTGTAAATCAATAGTTCTTTTACTAATTTTTGAGTGATGTGTGCTAGCCCGGTCTAGTTATATAGATATTCTACTTTCTATAAAAAACATCTATAAAAATAAATCCGTATTTTAATCAGATGTTTTATTTAATAATCAAGCTGTCTTTTAGAAAATATTACTTAATTATAATCGAAAATAAATGTTAGCAAATAAATTTAATGTAAGTCTAAATCGCCTGCGAAAACATTTGCCATTTATTTAGGCTTATAATAATATTATTTTTTTTTTTTCACGAAGCGTAAAAAATAATATAATAAATCTTACTTTTTTAAGTGCAGTATCTTGATGTTCTTATCATGTTGTAATCTTTTGAATTGTTTAACTATTTCAACTTATTTTCTTGGAGTTATACGAGAATCACAATTAAGCGATAACTTCTGTGAGGCATTGCATCTTACAAAATAAAAAGTGAAAATATCGTTTGGTTTTTAAATAGCAGAATAAAATATTTATTATTTTAAATAAAATTACAAGAAAATAATTAGAAATAATTAAAAACTTCAATTAATTGTAATACTACAAAGAACTTTTGTTTATTCCAAATAATATAGTATGGCTTATTAAATATAAGATTTTTCACATTTTGAAAAATTTAAAGAATATTTTTAAGTCTGAATAAATTTCACATAGATAAAAAAAAATGTCTGCTTCACATTAATTTTTGATCATAATTTAGAAATATTTATTTTATACAAAATTTAAATCGTCTGCTTCATATTAAAGAGAAACGTCAGCTTAGAATATTGAATTGTTTTTGCCTAGCATTTATTTATATAATTAGAATATTACTAGATCAAAATTCAGCAAATTAATTATTAATTGTAATTATAAAAGGTTACGATATTAGACAACATATAAAAATAGTTAATTTAGGAAATTCAAATGGTTTTTTTTTCTTTCATAAGACATTATAAAAACATCGTAGAATAAGCAGTAAATTATGATCCTGGAGACCAACAAAACTCTTTGAATAATTCTAATTACTGTCAAAAAATTAAGAAAATTTAATATTTATTCGTTGCAAGACTAAAAACAGAATATTGTGGAAGATGTGCAAGTCCAACAACTGTTCAAAGAATAATTCTATCCGTCGATGTCACAGATGGAGGTCAAAGAAGAAATTCTTCGTAAGTGAAAAGATTCGAAAACTTCAACTTTCATGCGAACAAAAACATGAAAAAACATCCTTAGAATATTGGAACAGTGTTATACTTGATGAAGAAATCAAATTTAATAAATTCAAAATTAGCAGCAGCATAATGGTTCAGAGAAATTGAAAAAAGAACTTATTTCTAGTTGTTATATATGATGGTGGATGAGTTATGGCATGAGGAAACATGCCTTCGGCTGGGAATTGGTAAGTGTGAATTTATTGATGATTCAGTATAAGTATACTAACAATTTAAGCAAACATTTAAAATCTTCAGGTAAAAATCTTGGTCTAACAGGGAGATTCGAAGTTTTATCAGGATAATGGTCGACAGCATGTTATCTTGAATGTTGATTGTGATTTCTTTATAACTATATAAAAATTTATATCTAATACATGAGAATCTGAATATTTTAAGGAAACTTAACTTTCAAGTTGTGCCCCATTGATAGCCGTACTGGACAGCAAGTTTTCCAGATATGATTTAGTACTAGGAGGTGAATTAAACTTGGAAATTGAAGTCAGAGGAGTTATGTTTAAAGGAAAAATTAGATGTTTTTACCAAGATAAGAGTAATCCTTGATTATTCAGTTAGTTGTCGCTCGAGCGATTTTATAAAAAATATATGCATACTGGACTAATTATAATATAATAATTATTTCCTCAATAAGGGTATGGAAAACTAATACATAATTGATTATAAATAAAATTTGTCAATAGTGGGAAAACAGAAGCGATATTTATTTCTACATTCCTTAAATGAGAAAGACAGTCATTTAAAAATGCTAACTTATCAATTTCCAATAAATTAAAACAATTTGGTTGATAGAGTGCATTTTATAAAGTCAAAATAAGAGGTTAAGATCTTTTCTATCGTACTTTTTCCCATACCCTTATTGAGGCCATGTTATGTGAGGCGCCTTATCTTTCCTGGTATTATCACCACGAAACTTTTTTTTTTTCCTTTTTTTTAATCTAGTGAGAAAATAAAAAAACCTATCTAATATCGAAAATGTTATCTAATTTAAATGATGAGATCGAAGTGATGAATTATATCCCAAATAATAATACTGTGAAATAATTCTTGTCTTGCTCGTTGATCTAAATGTTTCAAGTGGAATTTAAAAAAAAATTATATTTCTTATGGATACATGCAGTCGTGGCATTATTATTGTGCTTTTGGGTTATAACGTTGTTTTGACAACCCTTGAATTTTTATTAAACTTCATAATTTTATAAATAGTATTTATTACGATGCTTATTTGCATTTTCGCCTGTAAATGAAGCCGGAGATATTGAAGTTCTCGAATCACACATCTAATTATAATTAAGAACCTTTTCAGAATTATGGTTTGAGCAGCAATCAATGCAGTTAGAGTACAGGGTAAACTTTCTTTTAAATAAAAAAAGTAACAGCAATGGGTTCTCTCCAATTTCTAGAGTTGGATGGATTGCCTACTTCATACTTATTGTAGAAAAAACTGCAGTTATTTTATTTTGATTTCAATTTTTTTTTTTTTCTACATTGGGACTAGAAAAGATCAATAACCTTAATAAAATTACTATTTTATCTGTAGGAGTACATAATTAGTAATTTTCATATTTATAATGATGTTGATGTTATTGTTGTAGCTTATCCCCCTGGTTTAGGTCCCTAAACCAGGTCCAAAAAGCCGTATCGCCTTAATAAATCGAAAATAATATCTCCCTCATCTGCCCCACAGAGGCACCAATACAATCAATGATATGAGAGGGAGAAGCGACGACTGAGCAGTGGCAATAGGCATAGGCCTTTACATTTCCGTTGAAGGTTGAACTCCTTATGTGACCAACCTTTAGGCTAGATAAAGCAGTTTGAGCAAATCTTGGCCAAGTTCACTGCAAGGACAATCCAAGGTACTTGGTGGTATACCAGTCATGCTTAGTTGGAATTTTCCAAGTGGTATTTACTTTGGCCAGAAATAGAAAATGTATATCAGAACAACAATAACGATGGTAGCATAACGATGTTGTTGCTTATCCCCAGGTTTCGACCCTAAACAATGTCCAAAAGACCGTATCTCATTAATAAATCGAAAGTAATATCTACCGCATTCAACAGTTGCCCCAAAGTGGCACCAATGCAATCAATGCTATGAGTGAGAGAAGCGATAGCTGAGCAGTGGCAATAGGCAAAATGCCTTCACATTTTCGTTGAAGGTTAAATTCCTTATGTTGCCAGTCCTTGGCCTAGATAAAGCAGTTTGGGTAAATCTTGGGCATATGCACTGCAAGGGCAATCCAGAGTACTTGGTGGCATACCAGTCATATTTGTGTGGAGTTTTCCAAGTATTATTTATTTTAGACAGAAATAGGGAATGTATCTCAAAACAACAACATTATTTTCTACTTGAAAAATATTTCATAAGTTTTAATGATATATACTTTATGATACTAGCAGACCGGTGTTGCTCGATTACGGAAATAAAACATTTTTAGTTTCACAAATTAACTCTTCTTTAAATCAAAGAAGTAAGTTCGTAGACATCATAATAACAATAAACAGCTTGCTGATTTCTGTACGAAATACTAAATGAATTTGAATATCTTATATTTAAAAACAATCTTAAGGGAATAAAAATATAATGATGTTTCAAATTAAAACTATAGACTCAAGCAATTAAACCATTAGGGAAATGTATCAAATTTGGCTTGAGGCAGGAAGCATAATTCTTTTCAGAACAAAAAAGAGGGAATTACAATATGAATAAAAACGCAAAAAACAATTATAAGTTATTTCAGATTCGTAATTTTCGCAATAATAATAAAAAAAATAAATAACGGTAAGATCAATAAAAAAATAAGGTTTTTTTATTAATTTAAAAAATAACTAATAAAATTTCTTTGTTGCTTTTAGGCTAAGCCCAAATAAAAAATATTAAATTAAATTTTAAAAAAGTATTCAATGTCGTGGTTTTTAAATGCCAGTAATACGGACATTTAGATTTCTTGCTTAGTATTTAAAAATGTTATTATTTTTTTTAATACAAAGACTTTAGGAACATGATAACATTTGTTTCTTCAAGGGTCGACGCTTAAATCCGTAAGGCTTGATGACAACAACAATATTACTACCACTTCAAAGGTCAAATTTTCATCCTCTTCTTCGAATCCTGGTCTGGAGTTTTGTCATGCTCTGCAGAAACTATCAATTTACTGGATCATGGATATAAGGGACAAGATATTGACTTACTTTTTGCTTTAGAACAGAACTCATCTAGATGGGAAGCCCAGCTCACTAATATTTAGAGTAAACTAATTTTGAAACAATTTTTTATTTTATTCCATACACATGTTAATTTTTAACTTGCACGTTTCTTAATATTTTTATGTGAAAACCAATTATTTATCTATGTACTTTTCTTATATCTCTTTTCAGATGTATGTAATATCTTCCTGACTTTTATATTTCCATTGTTCATAATTTTGCAGCATCTGCTTCAACTGTTTGATTATTTATTAGCTGTTACTCCTCTTCTAATAATTCTTTCAATGCACTTTAATTGGTTTCATGATGAATATTCTTTCCGCTGTCTTATTTATATACTCTCAATGCTGTGTTTATTGTATTGCATTGTTTTTAAATTTTTCCAATAATTTATCTCATATATTTTTTATATTTTTATATATTCTCGCATTTCATATGTGTCCCTTTTTTTTTTTAATTTAATTTTTTGATATTTTCTACTATTTTTATAAAAAATTTTTATCTTGTTCAGCTTCCGTACCACCAAAAGTGAATTCTGCGAAAATTTTCCCGCCTCCACCGTATGTCCATTCAATTTCACCCACATCATTCCCAAACTGTATAGGGGCATCCCAGTGACGGATTTATTCTTAGGCCCGCGAGGCCCGGGCCTAGGACGGCAAATTTTTTAGGGGCGCCAAAATTTTCGAAGCGGCAAAAATCGATTTTGTTTTTATCAACTGTAAAACCGAATTTTAATGCTTCTTTTCTTGCTTTGACAACCTCAAGATTTCAATATTTAAAGGGTATGAAGCAAGATAGGCTCAATGCACTTGCATTATTAAGCATTGAAACACAATTAGTTCATGAAGTTAAGTATGGGGATGTCATTAATACTTTCGCACGGATGAAAGCAAAAAACAAATATATTACATGATTAACTAGACAGATATGATTTATTTCTTAATTAAAAGCAATTTATTCTAAATTGTATGTTTAGTACCAAATACCAAATATATATATATATTTAATTCCTGCCTAAATTCAATACCTAAATTTAATTCGAATGCATTATTACTATTCATATTATTATTATTATATATAAAAGGCATCAAATTAACTTGGGCCTAGGGCGCCATCAAACCTAAATTCGTCACTGGACATCCCAGCTCTAGGCACAGTGATGTGGTATGGTGTAGTAGTAGCTCATTAACTATGAGACAATAAAAAATTATTCATGTTTTGCTTACAAATAAAATGTTTGCTTATAACAGCTAAACCTCGCATAATTTGGATTACCATCGTTAATAGGATGCCGAATCAAACATTTATTAATATTTTTACCATTTACTTTTTTATACATAATGACATTTTTACACAAAATTTAAAAAAAAAAAAAAAGCTTCGTGGAGTTGCTTGTCTAAAAAGCTGAATGCATCAAAATTCTTCTGCCTGATCACGCGAAAAGAGTAGGACAAGTTGATGATGTACTTTTTGATTTCACAAGGTCATATATGTATGCTTAACTGAAGATGATAAAAATATCCATCTTCACCGCTCAATAATCGGAGCAAGAAGCGTCAAAGAGAAAGATAACGTTGTGATGTTAAAAGAAATTACGCATTCATCAAAAGAAGAGTGTTTTCAAACATAGACGTCTGTTGTGCATCTTTTTTTTTTTTTAAATTTTAATACAAGAAAGTTATCAAGCGTTTATCAATCACTTCAGTTATCTTCGTAAAGTATTGTATTTAAAAATAATATCTTTCTCATTTTCATTCAATGTCCAGCCGTGCTCAAATAATCGTACACGTTAAAAATTCCAAGGGGGATCTGAAACTGAAGCAAGAATTTAAGTTCGGATTATTTCATTGAAGTCAAGGACTAGGTTGGTATATTTTATTTTGCTTTTTTAATGGATGCATGTTATCATCCCTATTCTAATCATTTCTTCTCTCCTAAATTGGAATTAATTTGTTCTTAATCGATTTGAAACAGATCGAGTTGATCTACTATGATTTTTAATATACTGGTTTTCTAGATCTATTAAATTTGTTCCGAAGTCTTTATTCTTGAAGATCCTTTTTTGTTGTTATTGTTGTACATTGATATTTCTTCGTGCTCTACTTAATTCTTGTTCCCAACAAACAACTCTCTGATGGGTGATGATGGGAAGAAATTTCCGTCAAGGGGGCAGTTGTGCCGCATTTGTATTCTAGGCGAAAACTTGGAAAACTCCCACAAAACAGTCTGACTAAATACGAAAAACTCACATATGCTGCCACAATCGCCATCCATCGGTTCGTTTCTGAAAACAATAACTGAAACGAATGCCATTAATGGATTCAAACCCAAATCCTCCTGGATGGCAAGTGTGCATGTTATCATTAAGTCACGGTCTGAAGATTTTAAACCATCTTGCGTGTGGATGGAGTTTGCTTCGATTGTCCTGCTTAGTAGACTGAATTAATAAATTAATAATATAAAGAGAAAAGGCCTGCTGCAGTGTAGTAAATGACAAATTGAGTTTTTGAAGGAGTGTTCTTTTTAAAAGTATGGTGCACAGGCATGATAAATCAGTAGGTCAGAAAGTCTTTTTTTATTTGAGATTAGGGAGGATGCCAACCTTCTAGTTGTCACTGCCGTTTGTTTTACATCGCGATAGCAAAACATGGGAGCAATGTAGCAACTCCCTAGACAACGCCGAATCTATTACATATCTCCAATTTTAATGGCAAACAATATTCAATAAGAAGAAATGTCTGATGAAATGTCTGTAATGATACTCAAGAAAGAGATCTACTGTCAATAGAGATAAAAAAATGCGTTTGAAATGGGTAACGTTATGATAATCGAATAGCCCTACTTATAGATTTATACGAGGGTTTTTGATAGATGTCAATTGATAATTTTCATACGCTGAATTTTTTCATTATTAACTCTGTGTCTAGAGAGGAAGAAGATATAAAATACCTGAGAAATAGTTGCAATGAATAGAAATTCTAACGAGTTTCTCGAGAACATTATTTCTCAGGAGTTAGTTGGCGTTAAAAATGGTTCTAGTAATTTTTGTTTTGACCTGTTTCTATGGTAATTATGAAGGAAGAAATATTAGATTTGCTTACATAGTTAACATTTTTGTTTACATTAGTTAAACATTAGTAATATATAGTTTGTCTATATTAGTTAAACATTTATTTTCTTTAAAATTTTCACTATACTGATGTGTTACGTAGTTCATAACTAATTTATAATGCTGAAAATTAATTTTGATTTACTTTTTTTAATCTAAGTTTTCAGTATGTGAAGTAATACAAGATCTTTTGAAATGTCTTCACAATGCAATCAATGAAAATGAAAATGAAAATTTTTGATTTAATCTTTTTTTTTTTTTTTTTCATTCTTCCTTGATTTTGAAATATTGCTTGAAGGAGATTTAAAAATAAAGAATTTTTGCATCGAATGGTTCCTTTTTGTCATTGTGATAATAAGAAATTGGTTTCATTTTTATTTTGTCAAAGAAATGCATATTATAACTTTAAAATAAGGATTTATGATTAAATAAAACACAGCAAATTTTCAAAAGTTCTTCAAATCGACTGTACCTCACGTGCTGCTAGTCTAAATCATAAATGAAAGATGAATATATTCTTCTATTAATGTCTTAAGAACTACAATATATTTACTTTATATTTCATTAAATATAATGTCATGATATGAAACCTGAAATAAAATAACCATAAAAGTACAATTCTATATTAAAACAAATTAAATGTGAAAAAGTAATATATGAATCGAAATAAATTTTATCGATAGTAGTTGCAAGTTATAACAGTTATTATTGAAAAACAAGTAATAAAAATATTTACATGAAAAGCTGATGTAATAGAGCGTTTTTGCATAACGTCTTTTTATCGTCCGATATTTTTTTCTCCCTAGCGCGCATGCTCATAGGAAACATTATTACATACGCATGCGCAATTTCCTATGAACATGCGCGATAGGGAGAAAAAAAATATCGGACGATAAAAAAAAAAACGTTAGGCAAAAACTCTCTAATATAAAAATTAAAAACTAGAAATAAATTTTCATAATGTTAAGGTGAATTAATCGCATATTTCTATTATAAGTCGCTTCTGAAAAATGTAATTTAATAATTCGCATACAATCTTAATCAAAATTTAAAACAATTCATTACTATTTTAAATAAATATCGAATTTTTAATAAATTTAAATTTTTCTGAAAGTGTAAGAATTTATGTTTGATAATATTTAAATCGATTAGTAAATGAATAATTTTAAAAAGTCAAATTTTTGTGGAACATTTGGGTATTTTTTTATTCTTTACGTTCTTTTTATTCTCCTTAAATTTTTTATATTTTTTTAAATTAGAGCGCCAAACGTAAAAAAATGACAAATTTATTACATTGTATAGCAAAACAGAACCTGTCGTTACCTTTTACTCTAAATTTTTGTATATTACGAAGGTAAAAAATTGAAAATAATTCAAATATAATTAAGAGAGGGTGAGAATTCTATAAAATGGTTGACGTTTGAGGCGAAAATACAAACAAATGAGTTTATTTTTATAAAAAATTTATTTGGCTTCGTTTAAAGATAACAATGACACACTTTCTGCCGACTTCCTTCAGTGGTGAACGGATATCAATGGAACACGAACATTTGACTAATTGAGCCATCATATTTCGAAATCTTTTCTTAAACGATAAAAATCGCCTGCTATTCTAATGGCTGCCTTTTTCAACTTTATTGATTTGACCTTTGAAATGAACTTTCATGTCTTGCTGATAGATATTATTATTATTATTACTACTATTTACGTATAAAAAATTGTATAATAAAAAATAAATAGCTAATAAAATAAAAAATAACATTGAGAAAGTTATTTAATATAGTTTAACGATTCGAATGATAAAAATATCAAAAATTATTTGCAAAAAGAAACTCATTACTTATTTTTATAAAACTGGAAGTCAATGAATTTAACAATAAATTTTGAAGAATTTGTAACTTTAATGAAGAATTTGAAGCACTAAATGTATAAAGTTTTATGTAAGATTTAAACTATGAGTTTAATATCCTCAGATAATATTATCATTTTTTTTTTATAAAAGAGAAAAAAAAAGTTTACATTTTTACAGGCTGTGCAATTTTTTTAATTTTCAGAAAATAAATAACTACTATTATTTATTTTCAGAAAATAAAAATATGATAAATATCATATTTGTATTTTGTTGCGAATAATAATTTTTATGTAAAGAAAATCGAAATCGGAAAAATTAGTTTTGTTTACGTTTCTTTTAAGAATACTGATAATACTAATAATTTCTTTTAAGAATTAAATGCTTATTTTAGAAAACTGGAAGTCAGTGAATTTAACGATATTTTTGAAGAATTTGTAATTTTAATGAAGAATTTAAAGCACTAAATGTATAAAAACTTATTTAAGATTTAATCTATACGTTTATTGTATCCTCAGAAAATACATATATATATATATATATATATATATATATATATATATAAGAGAAAAAAAAATTTTAATTTTTTTACAGACTATGCAATATTTTTCTAAATTTTAAAAAAAAATCAATAATTTCTATTGTTGATTTTCAGACAATAAAAATAAATTAAATATCATATTTGTTTTTTATCACTAATAATAATTTTTATGTAAAAAAAAAAAAAATTGAAATCGGGAAACTTATTTTTATTACATTTCTTTTAAGCAAACAAACATTGTAAAAAGTAGATATTATTATTTATTTAAAAGATAACTCGCTGCTCTAAATAAATAATAATAAAAAAAAACACTTTATAAATGTGACTTGCTAAGCTAATTTTTGAAGTAGTCAAATATAAATCTTAAGGAGCAGAATTTTGATAAGGTAATCTGAACAATTTTGGTCTGATTCGATTTATCTTTATTTAACTTTTGTTTACAAAATACTTAAAAAGCATATCAAATCAATTCAATCTTTGTTAAATAGACAAATACACATACTTAAAATTTTTTAAATAATGTAATTTTTTATGAGTAAAATATTACTCATTTAGTGGTTTATTTTCCTTTTGTTTAAACACAAAAGTCATGAAATCTTTTACTCTAATAATAATACAGAACTATATATATTTTGTATTTACTATAGATTAATACTTTTTAATTTTTGCATAATGCTATATAATTTAATAATAATACTTACATTTCCTTTCAATAAAAGGGGAGAAGCAACCTAACCTAAAAAAATTTTATACTAAAAACAGCTCTGCAATTTTCCTATATCTAAAATATAGCAAAAAATAAAGTTCGTTTTGAAAAATTTTAAAGTAAAAATGTAATAATAAAATAAACTCATATATAATAGAAAGTTTTTGCATACCGTATTTTGTACGTCCGTTAGCTTTTCTCCCCTAGCGCGCATGCTCATTGGAAAAATTATTACAGATACGCATGCGCAATTTCCTATGAGCATGCGCGCTAGGGAGAAAGCTAACAGACGTCTAAAATACGGTATGTAAAAAACTCTCTAATGGCAATAACTGAGCAGTTAATATCTAATAATAGGCTAATTAAAGTTATAACAGTTTAACTAATATTATAAGAAGGAAAAACTATTTTATTTCGATGTTCAATATATTTAAGAAAAATTAATCAATATAGATTCAGAGTATATGAATACATTAATTTTTAATGTTTTCTAATAACGTAATTATTTTTAGTAAGGAAATTGCTATTTAGTAGTTTTATTAAAAATTAATAAAGTTTTATTTTATATATTTTTCCAGCTGTAAGAAATTATAAACTCAGCACAAACTGCTATTTCATTACTAAAAACAAGTAATGCAAAAAAAAATTTTTAAGTCAATTTGTACTTTTTTTTCACTCTATTGCAGAAAGTCCTTTATAAATAATTTTCATTCATTTTTAAGTTTATCTGGCGCCATCTATTGGTAGATATATGCAACTGAAATCTAAAAAAAAAAAAAACTAAAATTAATTAATTAAATTTAATTACTGAATTACTATTTGAAAAACTGTATTAACATCCAGTGTCATCCACTACAAATTAAAAAAAAATGTATTTGAACTTGAGTGGATGAATAAAAGTATTTTATGAACGATTGAAAATTTGAACAAGATATATATAGGGAGAGTGTGAGCTAATAGAAGGAATTGAAATAATTACGCTATAAGAAAACAATAAATTCAATGTATTCATATAGTCTGAATCTATATTTATTCATTTTTCTTAAATATATTGAAAATCGAATTAAAATAGTTTTTCAATCTTATAATATTAGTTAAATTGTTATACCTTTTATTACCCTATTACGTTGGGAAGGGACAAGAACTATTTTGGAATGAGAAAAGTGTCAAGCACTTTGACCTTGTCACCATTTTTAAATGAATAAATAAACTTGTTTATTTAGGTCATGGTTTACATTTTTTAATGTCTTAAGCCTGTGAGTATTAACTCTTTTGTATGTTTCTATGTTATTCTAAATAGTTTCCTAAGCTTTCCTGTTTTTAAGAACTGGTTTTCAGAATACTATACACTTGAAAACCGGTTTTACACTATGAAGAAATATAAACTTTTAAGAATTCCATCCATAACTAATATTTTTTTTTTTTTTTTTTGGCTCCAATATTTGGGACAAATAGTTATCATTTGATTATTGTTAAATGCCACACCAAATTTCTAAAGAAATGTTTTTGAATGTATTACTACTGTCAGTTTTATAATTAAAATGTTATGAATTTAAAAAAATAATCTGAAATATTAAAATTGCGGATGAAAAATATCCTACCCATTTATTTTGAAGCATTTATTTATTTATTAAGGTACATTGATATTTAAAGAATCATTCAAAATTAATCAAAATAAATTTCTTTCGTTTTTCTTTATATAAAATATTATAAACTGACTATGAAACAAGTTTAGTATGAAAAATTTTGAAGATTTGGTTTTTCTACTATCTAATTAATGACAGAAGAAAACTATGTGATTTCTTTTATTTATATAAAATATTCTTTAATAGTTTCAATAGTTTTATTTTATCTCTTTAATGGTAATAATTTACTTTTGAATACAAGGTAACAATATAACATGCTTGCTGATTTGTTTTAACATATTTCTGATAATTCAGATAGGTGAATTTGAATCTGTTTCTCGCCCTTTTTTTTTAATTTCATTAGAATTCCTTTAGATTTCCTTTTTTTAATTTCATTTCATCATAAATAAAATTTGAAATTTGCAATAGAAATAGAATCAAGTTTCATCAGTCTATTGTCATCTTGATGATTTGGAAAATAAATTTCTTCTTATAATTATTGATTTAAAATTTAGTTTTCGTTATTATAATTTTATTGTTTCATTTTTTAACACATATTTTAACAAATTTTTTTCATATTTTTACACTTCATTTTTAAGTTATGTAAAACTTAAAAAACCAAGTGTAAAAATAGGTATTACATTAAAAAAAATACTTGTTTAATTTTTTTTGAAATATTGATTTCGTATTTAGAAATTAGTTCAGTTATAAACTATTTTTAAACGTTTTATACGAGGGTAACTCTGAAATTTTGTGACAGTGGTAGACGACAAACGCAGGAAAAAAAATATTCGTTAAATTTGTAAATTTGAACTCTTTTATGGCTGCAGATGATAATTTATGGAACTATTGCAATTTAGTTGTCGTAGAATAGATCTTGGAAGAAAAGAAAATGGAATTGACGCGAGAGCATTATCGGGCTATGATTTTCTATGATTTTAAAATGGGGTTAAATCGAGAAGAATGCTTTCAACGTCTACAACTAGCATATGGAGACAAGCTCCATCTCGTGCTACTGTATTTAGATGGTTTACAGAATTTCGTAGAGGTCGAAGTTCTCTGCTGGATCAAGAACACACAGGAAGACCTTCATCAACTATAGTACCAGAAAATGTGTCGGCCATACGAAAAATGTTAGTCAATGATAATAGCTGCACTTACCAAATGATACAGAAGAAACTTAACATTGGATCCACAGCTATACATAGAATTATTCATGAAGAACTGCATATAAAAATTAGTTTGTCGTTGGATCCCCCATAATTTAACAGAAAACTAAAAAATGGAATGTGTCAGAATCTGCAGAGAAACCATAAAATTACTTAACGATGGTGGACACCGCCTTAGTTTCTTCCAGAAATTTTTCAAGAGGTGAATGTAAGGGGACTCATGCTTCACCATGATAAAGCATCTTCTCATACGGCAAGATCAGCAATCGAATTTCTTAAACAAAGCACATCAAAGTGATAAAACATCCACCCTATTCCCCTGATCTTGCTATGTGTGACTTTTGGCTTTTTTTAATCTCAAGAAAAATTTACGTGTTCGCCGTTTTCATTCCGAAGATGAGATTGATGAGGCTATATTTTTCATCAATTCCAAAAAATGGATGGCGTGAGGCATTTAATCTTTGGAAAAATCGTCTGCAAAAGCGCATTGATGTTGGAAGGGACTACTTTGAACAATCTTAAAATTTGGTAAATTAAACTTGTACCATTTAGCCGCATCTCAAAACTTTCTGAGTGACCTTCGTATTTACTCTAATTCGCCAAAAAGGCGCTAAAAGCAAACTTATATTAACCCCCTCTTCCGGAATGCTACATTGCGTTGATAGCCAGACTTCTCATACCGAAATAATCAATAGGTTTATAAAGACTAAATATTTAAAGAAAAAATATTTGGTAAGAAATAAACACTTTTACTGCATCACTAATCAAAACTGAATTAGGCTAATAATAAATTTCGATGTATTTTCACTTTTAAAAAACTAAAATTTTCTTCATGATAAAAAATAAATATTTATTTAACTTATTTTATTTTATTAAAGAATAAATAGAAGAATAATAATGAACTTATAAATTAATACCGTTATTTTAATTTTAAAATTTATCTATTTTAAATGATAAAAATGCCATTAAAATGAATCATTCAAATCATTTTTGAATGAATTATTTTAAAATGAATTACTTTTTACGAATCATTAAAATCATTTTTTGAATGAATAATTCGTCATCGTTTGAATCATTTAAAATTAAATTGTTTCAATTAATAAGGTCTATGTTAAATCAGAAAAGATTTAACTAATTATTTCATTAGAGGGAGAATTTTTCAGTAAACAAAATAAATTTTTAATTAAAATAAAATCTTTCTTTAGTGTATCAAAAGTATGATTATTCAATTAAGGCTACTTGTTCAGAAATGTTTTTCGTTCGCTTTACAATTTTTTAAAATGAACTTTAATTTGCTGTGTTAATATTTGTGCACAATTTTGACAACTTTATATACATTATATAATGATGCAAAGTATTATTTTTATTAAATCAAAAGTAAAATTATCTTTTTTTGTCAAAAGTTTAGAGTAAACCGCCTATAGAGTAGAGCATACCACACGTTATAACTAGGCCATAGCCTGACTATTGGCCTAGTGATAATGGAATCAGTATCTCGATGGCATTTGTGACAGTGAGTTTTAGCTGCATCAACAGAATCATACATCAAGACATATACATATACATCCCACATAGAATCATACATCAAGAACTTACTCTTACATCAACAGAAGGGGGTAGAATTTTCCGTTTTCTTTTTAAGATACGCAAATGTGGGACAGTTAATTCTAAGAGTCCTGACAGATCGCAGTGTCCTCTCTTCATTGCTTATTGACGAGTATTTTACGCAAGGAGAGGCACGAGGCCTAATCTCACATGTCAATTGATTGAAATGTGACATTTTTTGCCTTGTTGTTTTTCAACATTCGCCGTCGTGTAATAAATCTCATAGATTAGATTAGAATCACAATTATTAGATTTCACTTGAAAGGTATTCTCAGACCAATGAAATAATAGTTACAAAAGTTGAAATATTTAGCTCAATTAGTCGTTTTGTTCAATTAAAACACAGTACAAATCAACAGGAATTTATTTGCTTGTAAAACTAATCATACCAGTTTAAAAACTTATATGGAACTTGCATGTTTATAAACGGAATTAGGAAAGGATTTGGGCACGGAGATTACAATTTAAGACCTAATTACTTTCCCTATTTCATAATTATTATAGTTTGTACAAAGCCTACGTTGGCCGATATTAATTAGTTCTCGAAATTAAGTCTGTTCTTGGTAGGTTTGTTCATTTCCTTAGAGTAGGCTTAGATTTATCCGTTATTTAAATGTAAATTACGTGGCGAATGTTTCGTGTAGTCTTCAGAAGCGTGATTTAAATGTAAAGTCTTTATAAGTTTATGATAATATTATTTCATCTACTTGAATATTACATGATGAATAGAACTTATTATTATAATTTGCAATTTATGTAACTAAAAAAGAATATTTTAAGGATATTCACTAATCTGAAACATATTTGTTTGCAATGTAAGATGAATGGAGAAAAAATAATAAATAAATCGCTATAGAGAATTTCTTTTATAATTAAAAAAATTTTAATACAGCAATTTTAATTCTTTTCTGTAATTTGCGGAGAAAATTTCTTTGAATCAAGAGAAAACAAAATTTTTGGTTGCAAGACAGAAAAGATATGATCAATCTCCTATAAAAATTAATAATTTTACCTTTGCGTGTGTTCAACAATTTAAATACCGTGGAACTGTCATTAATAATGATAATGACATAAAACTTGAATTAAATAATAGGATATGTATATCAAAGAAATGTTTTTATGGGCTAAAAACTCGATTCAAATCAAAACTTAACAAAAATTAACTGGATGCGCAGAAGATCTACAGTGGATAAAAAAAGTATTGCCAATTGCCTATAAATGATCATATTTGCTAACAAAGTATGTTTAAAAATTTTATTTTAACATAGCGATTACAGAATGATAAAGGCAAACATATATAACGAAATTTTCATTTAAATATTTTTTAGTCAAAATCTACGAGAAAATCCAAAATTTACATGAAAAAAAGTATTGGCAAAATTATGAAATTGACAAAATTATGAGCGAAAACAAAATCAGTATATGTTTAGTACTTTGTATGCATACCTTCTGCATCTATAACAGCTTGTAATCTATTTCTCATAGAGGAAACTAAGGTCTTTGTTGTACTGTTGGGAATTTTGTGCCACTCGCGCAAGAGTAAACGTTTGAAATCGTATTTATTTGAAATTTTATGTTTCTTGATTTCTAGATCCAGCAGGTGCCATAAATTTTCAATTGGATTGATGTTAGGCGATTGAGGTGGGGTTTTTAATTGGCGAGGAGCATTGTAGAGTAGCCATTCACGGGTGAGATTCGCTGTATGCTTGGGGTCATTGTCTTGTTGAAAAACGAATGATGTTCCCAAGCCAAGATTTTGGGCACTGATTTTTAAGTTATGGCGCAAAATTTCAATGTATGTACGTGCTGTCATAATACCATCAATGAAATGCAGGTTGTCAATTCCATTAGCTGCCATACAGCCCCAAACTAAGACGCTGCATCCACCAGGTTTTACAGTAGCAGTTAAATGTTGCTTTTCCTATTCAGTATTTTGGTCTCCTCCACACATATCGTCGTCCATCACTGCCGAAAATGTTAAACTTTGATTCGTCGGAAAAAATAACTGTGTTCCAAAACTCTTCAGATAAATCAGCGTGAGATTTTGCGAAATTTAACCTCTTTCTCCTATTTATTTCGAGATGAATGGTTTCTTTCTAGCTGCCCTTCCATAATAACATCTCTCGTGTAAAACATTCCGTACAGTCTGTACGCTGAAAGTCTTTTGCGAAGTGAAAGCAACATCTCTAGCTATCTGGGGTGCACTTATTTTTAGGGTTTTTCTTAACCTTGTTAATAATGACACGTTCTTCTCTTCTAGAAAATATTCGAGGTCGTCCACTTCTAGTCATATTTTCCGCTGATCCTGTTTCCTTGAACTTTTTTTACAACACTTCTGACAGTAAATAAACTTATATTGAACTGCAGTCCTATAGCACGATAAGTTAAACCTTCATTTCTGAGCCTAATAATCGTGTTTTTAACACTAACGTCCAACTCCTTCGATTTCGAAGTCATTTTACTGCAGTAATCGCAAAATAATGCATAGACACTTTTGGAGTAGTTTTGCAGACTTTATATCGGTAGAGTTTCTTATTAGTCGAAACACGTGACTTCAATGTAACAAAATTTGCATAGCAGTTAAAACTTTACCAATACTTTTTGACATGCAAAATTTTCGTTTTTGAAAAAAAAAATCGTAGAAAATGCAAATTAAAATAAAATTTTTACTATTTTTATATATCTAAGATGTCTTGTATTTAATTACGACAGCTAAAATTGCATAATATTTTATTTATTTGTCAATATGAATAAATTAAGGCAATTGCCAATACTTTTTTACCCACTGTACCCCCCGTGGTGCACCTGGTAACACTTTTTAGTGGCTAAAAGATCTACAACTTGGCTTTATTGTTAATGAACTCTTTTTCAGCATGTTTTGTTGTATTATCTGTTTTTTTTTTGTTGTTTTTTTTTGCTGTAACTGTTCATAATCTGCCATTGGAAATAAAAAAAAAAATCATAATAAAAAAAAAAAAAAAAAACTTATGAAAGACCTTTATCGGACCAATCGTTTTTTATGACATCGAGTGCTGACCATTAAATAAATCTGAAAAAGATAAAATGTTGGTCTGGGCTGTTGCTGTTGGGCAAAAATGTTGCCTACAGAATACAATATAACCATGAAATTTACTACAAATTCAAAGAACCTGATATGTAAAAGTTATAAAAGCAAGCCATATTAAATGACTGGGATACATTTCCCGATATAAGGACTCAAATCCAACTAAAAGGTTACTTTTTCAACAACTGAAGAGGAAGGTCTACCACCAGATGGATTTATTCAGTCGAAAGAGATGTAAAGGGTGTGGGAGTCAACAGATGGCGATCTATCGCCTCGGACAAAGTCAGACAGAGGAAGCTCATAGAGCTACATAGCTAGAAAATATTTATTGATAATATCATTTTCAATAAGAATATATCCTATCTAACAGAAGACGAATGGAAAAATAATGCTAATAGAAATTTTTATTGGTTTAAGATGGTCTTTTTAAAAATACAATGCATAAAACATAACCTAGAAAATAATGAAAGTTCACTCCGTCTAATGTTTATAAGTAAGTTTCGCAAGTCTTTGGATCCTTAACTTGCAACATTTTTGCGTCTAAAAATCATTTAATTCTTGCAACAGACATATATTACCATATTTTATTTTATTCCAATTATTTATTATTTTTATTTTTATTTTAATCCAGGAATTAATAAAATGCGAATCAATTTTTTCTTTAAGAAAATGAAAAAAATAATAATAATAATAATAATAATAATACTTATTATCTGATTCACAAAAATCTACATAGAATCAGATACACTAAAATTTATACTTAGTCAAATCAAGGTAACTAAATTTAAATTCCGACGGGTTTTTTTTAACTAACATTTTTTAATATAAATTTGTGAAAGAGATTTCAACTAGAACCGGACAATACAAACAGATTCTAAACATCATCCCTCATAAATCAGTAGGTTACGATAGATAAAAATGAAACTTCATTAACATTTCGTTGCAGATTTTATTTATTTCATTTAATAAATAATAATAAATTTTAGAATATTTAATTAACTAATAAATACTTTTACATCCCTTATTCAATTCCTTCTATTAGCTCACACACTCTCCCTATAGATATCTCGTTCAAATTTTCAATCGTTAATAAAATACTGTTTATTCATCCACTCAAGCTCTACTCTTACTCTTTTTTTAACTTGTAGTGGATGAGACTTGATGTTAATACATTTTTTTAAATATTAATTCATTATTTAAATTTAATTAATTAAGTTTAGTTTTTTAGATTTAAGTTGCATATATCTACCAATAGATGGCGCCAGATAAACTTAAAAAAATGAATAAAAATTATTTATAAAATACTTTCTGCAATACAGTGAAAAAAAGTAGGAATTGATTTAATTTTTATATATATGTATTACTTGTTTTATTCCATACGCATGTCAATTTTTAATTGACATATTCTTTAATGTTTTTTTTACGTGAATACCAATTATGAAGCACAATCCAATATATGAAATTTAAAATATTCTAAATAATTATTTATTTTTGAATGGTATTTAACATTATTTATTTTTAATACTGTAACTAATCATATTAGAATAAATTATTTTTGGCTATAATAGATAAATTATAAAATTTAAGGTGCCAGATAAAAAAAAAGAGACATTTATCATTTATTTCATTTAGTTTTATAGACCTAATTAGTGAAATAAAGTGATTTTATGGGGTTTATTAAATGCTGATTTAATAGTATTTCTATTCAAATCTCATTTTAGTTAATATAAAATTATTAAATTGTGAATTATATTGTTGTTTATTTTTTTCTTGTGAACGATCTATATAGAGTTTGCACCATATCCATGAATTAAGATATGCAATTATCTACCGTAAGTTTAAAAAATGGGAATCGAATTTCAAAAGTTAAGTAAATATCGATATTTCACAAGACATCGATATATTGTCGAGATATAATTACAGTTTTTCCTTTTTTTAACAGAGATAATAGAGAGTTTTTATACCGTATTTTGGACGTCCGTTATTTTCCCTCCTAGCGCATGCGCAATTTAAATGCGCATGCGCGCTAGGGAAAAAATGACGGACGTCCAAAATACGGTATGCAAAAACTCTCTAATATCATGTAAACATTAGAAGTTTTCACGTTTTCAATTATATTTCATTTAAAACGTCTTTTTCTTCTACTTCATGTTACAACAGGAATAAAAAAATCCATTTATGCAAACTATTTAAATACAAAGTATTATATTTGTGAACTAATTAGCAGTCGTGTAATGATAAGATTTCTGTTTATTGTAGATTTCGCAGCTTTTCTCCAAAGAATGCAAATTTAAAACCTTGACACCAGAGTTGTGAAATCAAAAGCATGGGACCTAAGGGTCAACCTCTTGAAACAGATCTCACTCTGTGCCAAGGGTTGTTTAAATAAACTTATCTCGAGTGTCGATAGAGGCGATTGATTCCTAGCAAGGAATTATGGGACGAAACATCCCAAAACTGAAATTTCTTTCACTCAAACTTCCTGGTTTCATTGACCGCATTCATTTAGAGAGCTCTATCAACATTTGATTAGTACCTTAGACTGTAGCATAGTCACAGTAAGAACTGTTTAGATAAGTACTATTTGAGTTAATTTCACGTATTTATTTTATTTCACATGTTTCTGATTCTTGCAAGATATCATTAACCAATCACACGATAAAAATCAAAAGAATTATTTGTTCAAATAATTGGAATGATTAAATATATTTCGTTATAGGACCAAATCAATCAGTAGATTATTCTCCAGTCCAACTGTTGGTATAAAATTTATAAAATTTCATCCAATGTAGTGATGCCAGACAACGAAAGAATCCACACCAGACAAAGTTTGCTTATAGTGAGAGCCGCATAGAAGAAAAGAACAATTCCTTCAGACCACCTTGAATCTCTAATCCTTGACTTTAATACAGCTTCACTATATTAGCCGCCACTATACTCTATAGTGGATGTGGTATTGCAACATTTGATTAGATATTTTACTGAGTTGGACATTCTTATGTTTAAACCAGCATTTCTAGCATAAATATATTTTTTTTAAATCTTTTATTTTTAAAGTATGCAAATATTGCGAAAAGGAGGAAGAAGTAAATCAGCTTTAAAAGTTATGATCTCAAAAACTATGATATTTTATCAAATTTTTGAAATTCAAAACCTTTTTGCAAAGATATCGTAGTGCATAAAATTAAACAGTCGACATTTAATAGCAATCTTGAATAAAAACTTTACTTTTCAAGAGAAAAATAAATAAATTTATGCACGCTTATTTCGTATAACTGTTTAAGGTATAGAAGCAATTCTGCTGCGAAATAATAGATTTTATTTCATATTTTTACTGAGCATTGCCATATTTTATATTATTTTCTGAGAACAATATTTTATTGTACAGTGAAGAAAAGATATTACTGACCTGCACTCTCAATCAAATTAGCATTAATATTTGATGATAAAAATGGTAGATAAATTTAGTACAATACTAAATTTAGTAAATTATAAGGGACCTGATGGCCGAGTGACTAGTTCTCGGTGTCACAGGCTTCGGGTTCGAGTCCCGACGGTGCCATGGGTGTTTGAAGTGGTTCGGAATCCACTTTAAACAGTAGAACTAATGTGACTGTTGGGCGTAGGACTGACTATCTTACCCAAAAAAGAAAAGATCCTTGTCTCGAAATCTGCCAATAGGCAGGATTTTGGTCCACCATGGGGCTGTTACGCCAATGAAGAAGAAGGAAATTATAAACTTAATCTAATTATAAATAACTGAAATAGGGCATATTATGTTTTATAAAATACAATAGTTTTTAAGGATTTGTAATTTTTTTTACCATTTGGTGTGAATACGGCTTGAAGAATGTTTCTCAAAACAAAGAGAGCTAATCTTGCTCTCAGTTCTTGACTCAATTATCTTTAGCAATTTTTTTTATTTTTAAATCGCATGTCTTTTTAATCTGGCTCTCGGTGCCACAGATTTCGGGTTCGAGTCCCGTCGGTGTCATGAATGATTGCAGTGGTTCGGAATCCATTTAAAACCGTAGGTCCTAGTCCAACATGACTATAGAGAGTTGGACGTGAGGCTGACAACTCTATCCCTTAAAAAATAAATATCTTCTGTCTCGAAATCTGCCAGTAGGCATACGGCTTTTTACCCACCATGGGCTGTGACGCCACTGATGATCATCATCATCATTACATTTTTAAGTTTTCCACTGCCAGCAGGGTTTTAAATCATTCGATACTTGCATAGTAAATATGTAGCAAATTTAACATTATTCAGGAGAGTTGCTGTTGAAACCTCATGATATCGCAACTCAATTTATAAAGAGAGCTGCTTGAAAGACAGGTGGGGTTCATACCATTCTCCTCCTCTAATCCAACGTATGGACTTTCTGGCCTACATATTATTCTCCCATACCTGGCATACCCGGTGGATTTTCAGTTCAACCTTGTTTGTGAGGTCTTAAATCGACCTCCGTCAGTTCGGGAATCAATGTGCAATTCATCAGGTTAAACCATAACAATGTATTTCAAAGTAAACTACAGTATCACATTTGTTAAAAACACGCAAACCATTGCCAAGTTCTTTGCCAACTACACAACAAACAATCAGCATCTTGACTCATCGTATTTGTTTTTCATTCCACTATTTAAATGTGAAGGTGTTCGTTTTTCTTAACGTTAAATAGTTTTTCTTTTCCAGAAATCAGAAATTTCAGTTTTATCAAAGCGATTGTGATTTCTAGTTTTCTCTTCAATTCTCAGCAACTAGTTTGAAATGAGAAATTCAAGAATGTGTCGTTTACAAACGTGAGTGGCATTGTTTATTTTAATTTTTAATTTTAATCCCACTTCATGCACTAAAAATTGCTTACATAAATATTAAATATCTAGACATTTTAAAGCATTAAAACATTTGTTAGACTGTTCTTGAAGCACTTACCGTTTTCGTAGTATCCGTGTTTTTAAAATGATTTGGTTGTGCATCTATTTCATAAAACATCGCCATGTGTGAGTAAAAGATTCTAAATTTTTATAGAATTTCATGAAACACATGGACCCGACTCGTAGCTCAGTGGTAACAGGCGCCGCTGGTGAACATAAGAACAGAGTGTCAATCCTCTGGCGACATTTTTGCAGACCCTGTTTCAAAAACGAGGAGACTCAATGGCATTTGTGATGTTCACCATCTTGCCTCGTCAGTCGGACTACTTGGTGGGAAGGTTTTCTCCCATACGATACGCAAATGTTGGGTAGATAAAAAATTTTAAAATGAGGCATTTAAAATTGCTAAACCTTTTGAAAAAATATTTAATTAATTTAGTATGTGTTTGTCAAAGATTTTATGCTGAGACACAAATGTCCCATGATCGTGATAGGTTAAAAAAAAAACTCCACAACTTCTTTAGGTAAGAAATATTTATAGACAGAGCATTTTGCTATATAATCCTTAAAAAAAATGGTTTATCAAGATTTTTTTTTCAAGGTTAGTTCAATTTGTTTTTTTACTTAAAATAGCCAATTTTTTTTACAAAAGTTGCGACTGTCAGAGATTACCAGAAAAGTAAAAATTAATCAATTAATAAAGATGAAAATAGATTTTATAATTAATAATTAATTGATTAAATTTGGATTTGCTTCTAAAACTTACATTTGTTTAATCATTTTTTTTGCAATTTATTCGATTTATGAATTTATTTGAAAATGAAAATTTTCAAATAAATTTAATAAAATTAATAAATTAAAAATTTAAATTTAAATTTATGAATTTTCTTTTTTGAAAATTTATGAATTTATTTTCAAAGTTTTTTCCTATTATTTAAATGATTAAATTATTTTATACTTTGCACAAATTGTCTGAAAATATAATTTTGATATGGTATAATAAAAAAGTACTTTTTAATTAGAAGTTATGTTGTCAAATAAATATAATAAATAAATTAATCGTACAAAAATCCTTGATCCGTAAGAAAAGCAATCAAAATACTCATAACATTTTTTATTGCTTTGTTATGAAAATATATAATATTGATGAACAATACTATTTACAAAGAAGCCTAATGTGCAGATTTGTAGTAAAAAGAATTGAATAAAATAAAAATTAAATTTAACCAAATTTTTCTACATAGTTTTTAATTAATTTTGCATATAAAAAATTAAATTTAGAAAAGAAGCGAATAGCACTTTAGTTATAAATTCAACATTCGTAATTTAAGTTAAGAATGTTAGTATTAATTTATTATACAAAATTAACTTCAACTTGTACACTTTAATTATTAATTTCTAACTCTATAATTGGATTTAAAAGTATTCAGGTATTAAGCCCATCTTCACAATACACGTGACTAAATTGATTTTGTGTCGCACTTAAGTATTGGCTACTATTCAAATTTTAAAAGCGGACAAATCGAACTTCTCAACTCTTGGCATGTTTTTGACCCAGATAAAAGCCTAAAAACACACACTCAATAAATATACGACTTAACAGTCCAGGAAATTGCTAAATTACGCCACGAATGATCTCTGGCATTTTCATTGAATCCTTTCAGCCCTTGATGAACTAAAAATAAAAGGAACCAAAGAGATAAACTAGTTCTCTATTTGAATGGCGAGAAACTCCTCACGACGCGCACCTTTTTGCGACTATTTTTGGCTTCGTTTGGCGACGTCAGAGTCCCTGCAGGCAAACCTAAGTGTGACGTAGCGATCGAGCCATTCACACACCCGGAGTTGATCTATAGAGAGAAGATGGTGTGGATGGGAGAAATGGGAAAAAAGAATTCTCTTGCATGATTTTGTCTAAAGGAATCAATCAAATGGAGACAATTGAAAATTTGAACTTGAATTTTTTTGTATAAGGTAAATCAGTTTAATTTCGTCAATATCTCATTAGTTGCATTTGGAAATTTGTGTGAAAATAATGGAATATATGGGTAATTAATTTTTATTCCTTTTAAGAGGTGTTAAGATTGAATGTCGGCAATTGCTTTCACGGTCGTCTGATTGCGGTTAGCCTGGCTAAAAATGTGCTACTCCTTCTTGCGGTTTATATGTAGAAAAGTGTATTGCTTGAATTAAGACATTTTAAAAATTATTTGAAAGGGGGCAATGTTGTCTTCTTTATAATACCGTTATATATTTTTTTTTTTTTTAACACAAAAATACACTATTTTCCACAATGGGACGAATTTAACTGGCATATTATAAAGATGATATTTAATTTTAACACTAAAGTTGTCAACAATCTCTTCTCCTACTTTAACCTTTTAGTTGACGTAAAGCAACCTACTTACTTTTCAACGCGCACTTAAAATTATTTTCATTCAGGTAACACTTTATCAATGAAAAATATTAAAATTTACATTACTTAATTCCATTTTTATTTTTTTTTTGATCTTTTAAATTTTACAATTGAAGTAAATTATTAAAGAAACAATTTTTTTAAAACAATTGATTCAGTAATCTTGTATGGTTTTATTTATTTTTTTCTGATTCTATAGATTTTGCAATAGTATTGCTCGAGCATTCTGAACTAAATATGGAATACTGAAAAGGAAATAAAATGCCGAGCATATTTTAAAAAGTTTTAATAGAGATAGATTTAATTTATATTAGCCATTTAACAATCTTGACCAGTCTTGATAATTTAATGTGCTATTGAAATAGAAAGCAGAGTGTGGTTTTCTAACTTCCTTTTATGAGCACGAACCTCACTACTTATGTAAAGTCCCAAATCACTTCAGGAATATTTTTAAATCTATAATAAAGTTAAGTAAAAACAGTTAAAAAAAAAGAATATATCAAATATTGTTTGGTTTATCAATTGCTCACCTTTTAATACTAAGAGTATTTATTTTATATCCATGTCAAGTTTAATATCTAAAATTGTTAATCATTTCTATTATTAAAATTACAACTATTTAAACTCGATTTGAAATATAACTTATTCTAAATGGATTGAAAACTTTTACAGTTTGCTTCATAATAGCGTAAGCTGTTCCAAGGGAACGTCATATTTCTTTATTTACTACTGTTATCGCATCAAAGTTTTAATGAGGTTAGATTATTTTCTTGAATATGAACTCTTATGCGATATGAATCTATATACTATCTCTATTTGTGATGAGATAAAATTTCTATTGCCGCTGATTTAATGTTTACATTAATTTGAGATAAATTAGAGGGCTTCTATAGTTAGTGTGTTTACTTCACTTCACTTGTGAACGATCATGTACGACTTTTAATTTTTAATATTTTATTTATTCATTTATTTAATGTAATATACATTTTTAATGATGTCATTTCATGCTTTTTCATTCATAATATTATGTTTATATTAACACAAATTTAATTCTGTATTTAAAAAATTATTGATTTCTTCTCATTGACCCCTTACAAACCTCTCTTAAGAATAATCTCACGTAAAATGGATTTGAAAGAGATTTCCGTTCAAAATTCAACGACAGTTATTAACGATTGTTTTCAAAAACTTACGATGATAATAGCCAAATGAAGCATGTTCCCTGGTTTTCATAATATTTTAAGCGATTTCTCTTCAGAAAAACATTCAAAAAGATATCGTTCTTTAAAAAAGGAAGAGATTAACCTACCGAAATGATGCTCTAATGTGGTTCAGTAATTACTAACTTTAAAACTGTTCTGATTTCGATGTTGAAATCGCTTTTAATGACTGCCAACTTTTGAAAAATCTGCATCGGCGTGCTTGCTTCACTTCACTTCTGAGTCATCACCTACGTCTTCTTACATTCGTTTATTTAATTTAACTACTTTTTTTTTTATTAATGGCGTTATTGCTTATTTCCTTCATTCATATAAATCAAAGTTTTTACTTCTTTTTTCATCCGATTGGCAACAATGGAGTTTTTTTGACGGCAGAAATTTATGGGAGTGCCTTATAAAATTCAATTAAACGATCAGGATTTTGAAACATCGTTTGTTGCGAAATGCTCAATAAGATCAATTTTGCTACGATGTTTCTAAAACTATACGGTTGATTATTCTTATCTGTATTACAAATTTATGAAGAAGATTATATTTTTTACTTAAAAAATACTAATCAATCGTCATTCAGGGAACATTTATCGAATTACCCAGGGATCATCACTAGGAAACTACGCTGTTAGACCCGAGCGGGGAATATCTTAAGAAAAAATTTTCAAGGAAACTGCTAAGCATTTGTGTGTCACATTACAGAAAACAGGAAAAACGGCGATCAAGAGATTTTTGATATTTTTCACTACGGTTACCTATATCAAGAGTTCAGTTTGAAGGGCAGAATAAAACGTGATTATGTTTATGCGTTTTATTAGAATAATTAATATACAGGCCTCAAAGTCCTTCTGTTGTGTTCGAGAGAAAAGGTGAAAATCTTCCAGACACCACCTCGAGATATACGTTCTTAATTGTTCTAACACAGGGATCATTAAGATGACGTATAAGTGTTGTTCGTTTTGTTAGGTGGACATGTTCCCTTTATGTCCTTGCTTATTTGGGTCATATTTGTAGGATCATAAAGGGAATGGGTAAAATTCCAACTAGGCAGTCTGTCTATCAATGCGAGGCATTCTGTTGCAATTTTCACTCCAGTCTGTTAATTTTTCAAAACTGTGACTGCAACGCATGCCACGAACTGAAATCGAACCTTCCTTTTTCTTTTTGTATGGTGTCATTGAGCTACGAGGAAGACACATTTATTGACAGTTAATAAAAAGGAATAAAAAAAAAAAATAAATAAGTATATCAAAAAAATAAGTAAAAAAAATTAAAATTCTATATGAAAATTATTTCTTATTGCGGTAAACAAAGTTTGGTGCATTTAATTAATTTTATTTTATTTGAAACATTTTAATTAAAAAGATACAAATGATACAGTTTTTCTACATATATATTTTTTTTTCTTTCTTCCAATGCAGCTGGCAAATAGACCGTGATCTTCGCCATAAGGGCTGCACCGATGTTACTCACTTTGCATTACCCAGAGGGCGCGTGTAACTTGATGGTAAGCTACGGACGCGGAGTAACAATGCTCCCGCAGCGCTCTACGATCCTATTAGAACCGGGACCTACGGCTTAAAGTGGATTCCGAACCACTACAAATACTCATGGCAAAGGAGGGATTTGAACCCGATACCTGTGATACCGAATGCCAGAGCTCTAGCCATTCGGCCATCATGCCTCTTTTCTACATATTTATCTATTAATCTTATCCTGAAATATTGCTGAAATGTCAATCGTATTGATAAAAATATCTCAATCCATTCTAGCTAATTTAATTTCTAAGAAAATATTATACCTACAACTTTTCGATGTTTCAACTATGCATTTGGCGACTTCTTTTTTAAATAGATAAAAATAAAAAATAAATAGCATTTGTAATTTATAAAAAATATTTTTCTTAAATACAATATTTATGTAAGAAACAAATTGCAAAATATATGACAAATTTAGCATTTTAAATTTGTTGAAATTAATATTTGACATTTAAAAACATATATTATATGCAATTTAATTTTTTAATGAATCGTATGCTGAAATAAATATTATTCATACTTTTCCCATTAGTTAAAAGCCTACAGCCCAATTTAGTGTTGCGGGAGTAAGTCTAAAAAGAATGTCAATATAATCATTAGCTTTAGAATGTCAAGAATCATGAATCACGTTTAAAGAGAGCAAATGCGTCCATCAGAGGAGATTTAGAGAGTTTGCATAGATAATCGAATTTCCAAATATGAATCGCTGCCTTTGAAAATTTCGGCGAAACTTGGATTAATTACCAAACTGCCTGATTTAAGTTTTCTCAGTTTCCTCCAGTACGGTAACATGTGTGAGAACTGAAAGATCTTCCGGGAGGCATTACTTTCAGGCTTGCCATTCAAAGAAACTATGTTCACACATCGAAATGGTGTCCATCAACAAAAAAATGTCAACCTCTTAGCGAGTTTATGGGCTATGTATTGAGAGTGCAAATGTCCCCAAGTAAAAAAGGCAAAGGAGGCGCATGTGTATGACGTGTCTTAATGTGGGAAAACACATGAGTGCAGGGGGAAGAGGGCGAGGAGGAGAGTTTTGAAGTGTAGTGGATGAAATAAGAAAACAAAGGAATGAATGGTGTAGACATTTATTGAAACAGAAATACAGTTATAATATGAGTTGATTTGTTTGGCTATTATTTCGGTTCTCGAACCCAAAAGAAAGGCATCAAACGGGATAATTGACCGCGCTTTTATTGTAACCGTCAACTTGTGTGGATTACGTAAATTATGAAATGCATAAAAGCAGTTTCTGGAGATAACGTATTTAAAGGCCAAATATAGATATTTAACGTGAATTCTATCGTGTCTTAATGTCGGTATCCACGGAATTTTAGTGGCTTGTTCGGCTTCGGCTTACAGGTTCGGCTTCCGTTTACTTTTATCTTGTGTTTACTTAAAATGTTGATTGTAAAAGCGTCTCGCATCGATAATCAAGCAGCCTAGTGCGAGTTTTCAGAATTTTGTTTGGCAGTTATCGTTAAAAGTCCTCCTACAAGACACTGACCACTTTTCATCATCCGTAGGTGGGCTGTTCCAAGGGATATGTAAGTGATACATGAGGCCCACCGATATTGCGCAACATACACAATCACCATCAAGTTCCGTTAATTGAATCAGTTTTGTTTCGTTTTGTTGACTCGGGAAATTCCAAGAGATTCACTCGCTTTGTAGTAGTAAATACGAGGGGCATTCTTAACGGTTGCTAGGACACAGCAGTGAATTGATTAGCAAATTTGCCTAATGTTGCACTCGGCTCTTTCGGAATATTAACAACTCCAGGCATAACTAGAATGAGAGCAACACATCACCTCCGAAATTATATTAAGGTTGCTTAAATATTGTATGCAAAATAAATATTTCATTAGCGGTTCACTACAGATATTCTTTTATAATTGAATATATTATTTTTTAGTATTTAAACATTTAAATGTTGATAATATAGTTTATTTAACTTCTCTAAATTGTTTTGTGTTAAATATTTAATACTGATAAAATTAAGTTGAATTTCATGCATAAATGTTAATATTATATAGGCCTGATATTAACATATATATTATACTATATATGAATACCTATTAATAAATGGTTTAAATTCCTTTCGTTTCCAAAGAAACATTAATGCAATGGTTTTTAAATCACTAAACCGCTCAAACTCCATATTTTGTGTTATATCTAATCCTCAGTGTCCTGAAATGTGGGACGGACATCATATGAGTAACCTACTCATGGATGGAGGGAAAGGACAACTTCTGTTACGTAGGAGCGCCTATAGGTGAAGTCTCAACTTGGCTCCTTGTCGCTGAAAAAGGAGGACGATGGAGGAGGACTTTTAGGGTGACTACCCCGCATTTGAGTATAGTGTGGTAGAAAATACGGAAAACTCCCACCAGGTATTCCGTCTCGCGAGGTAAGATGCGAAACATCACAAACGCCATTGAGTCTCCCTATTCTCTGAAACATTGTCTACAACAAAACAGCCAGCAGATTGGACCTCAACCCTCATGCTCACCAGCAGGGGCAAGCTGCCACTGAGCCACGAGTGGGTCAAACTTCATATTATTTTATTTATATTAATATCTTCGACCATTTTATTGCTTCTGAATAACTTAGAGGGAAAACGAGTTTCACTATGAAATTATTTTTACAAAAAATTAAATATTTAGCATACGATAATATTCATTTATAGTATACTGTGTACGATGATCACCATACAATATCTTGTTAGCAACAAGGTATTGTATGGCGATCATAAGTAGATTTTTCAGGGAATTCAGCTAAGATTTTCTTTATCCAACGTTTCGAGAAAAAGTTGAAATTTGCTTCATTTAATGCTTTACGGTTTAAAAATAATGTATATAGCGAAATTGAATTCTATTTCAATCTTTCATTAAAATGAATTTAAAATTATTTCGACAAAAATAATGGATAATATAACCAATGGTAATACTTTTAATATATATATATCTAAAACCAGATTTTATTTAATTCAATTTTGTTTTTTTTTTTCAAAATGTGAAGCTCATTGACTAGATTCATTTCTCATAGAACACTTTTTATGGTATATATATTGTAACAGGTTTGTTTACTTTTCTTTCAAATGACGTTAAAACAATTGAAGTGCAATTGATTTGATAATATTTTTCCAAAACGTTTTATAAACTTTAAGATTTTTCAAACATAAAAATTAACTCCAAACGCTTATTTAAACATTAAGATTTTTAATTCCATGAATAATCTAATGAATAAATGAAACTTTTAGAATTTTTTTTTTATAATTAATAAAAAATTATATCTTGAAATCACTTTTTATTCAAAACTCTTAAAATCGAAGATATCTTTATGGAAAAAAATTAAGAACTAAAAATAAAGCACCGTAATAGAATTGATTGCTTTTTATTTTTAACATGTTTGTAAAAAAAATTTTAAAGGAGCTATAAACAGTAGTTAAGTAAATGACAGTAAATTCATTACGGGGAATACATTTTTTTTTACATAATAACAGACAAAAAATTTTTTTTTTTTTAAAAAGTAATTAAGTCTTTAAATATTATTTTATCCTCATTCTTTAGCAAAAAATTATTTTAAATAGTTCAAAAAAAAAAATAATGCAACTATGTATTTTGCAAATAAATTACTTCAAAAGCACACATTATCTGTTAAAATAGAAATATATTTAATAGCTAACTAATTTTTCATGATATAGAATAAGAAAATAGAATAGTATTTTATTTTAGAAAATTTTTATTTTTAGCTAGAAGTGTAACTAATTTAAACTTTTTATAAAGCCTCAAATTAAATTTTTTACAGTAAATTTTCAAAGATTTAAATTTATTTTATAGATAACTGTGAATAAAATTATTTTTTTAAATATAAAAATTCACGAACAGTTAGCCTTCAAAATAATTTATTTTTGAGTTTTTGAAACCATTTTTTTTTATCATTCAGGAGTAATTAATTTCACATCGATGAAAAATATCCAGCTTATTCTAAAATAAAAATAAACAGAATGCAAAACATTAAAATATTTATTAAAATACTGATACATGTATGTATATATATATATAATATAGGCTGTTTTGTCTTTATATATCACAAAATAGTCTTCTATGTTGTTTTCTGATTCATCCATCAATAGAACGGTAGATCTGCAACAGGTTCAGCATTACCCAGGTTGCATAAAGTTATGCTTACATTGCACGCATACTGGGCCATTTCAGTTCTGAACGAACGCACCACACATCAGGCCACTTTGTCTATTTCACTTTTAACGGCTTGATTTTATTTTATGTCAATTTTTGTTTTAAAAGAAATCTTACTGAATCTTTTTGAATCTTACTATAGAGATTAATTATTAAAAATCTTGAAATTATACATTTTAACCAACCACAAATGAGATTGTTCAGTAATATTTCAGGCAGTTTTTATTAATTTGCTATGTTTGTAGGAGGGAGTGGAGCTTAAGTGGCAGCCAACAATACTACTTTATAACACCGACATTATCACAAAATTCATATCAAAAACTGTAGCCACAGAGGCATATTTTCATTGAAATTCAAAGCTTTACAAGATTGAGTGCTACCAATACGTATGCTGAAATTATTTATTACAGATTAGCCCGACCCGTGGCTCAGTGGCAACGTTCGCCACTCGTGAGCATTAAGGCAGAGGTTCAATCTGCTGCGGCTTTGTTCGTAGACACTGTCTCAAAAAACAAAGAGGAGGCTCGATGGCGTTTCTGATGTTCAGCATCTTGCTTCGTGAGTCGGACTACCGGGTTTTTCCCATTCGATACACAAATGCGAGATAGTTACCCCCAAACGTCCTCTCAGAAGGCACTGACATCTTTCTACAGCGACGCGAAGCCAGGTCAGACTTATACCTACAGGTGCTCCATCACAACAAAAGTTGCCCCATCTTTTCCCTCCATCCATGAGCACACACGTTCTTGGACTTGATCTAGATGTTGCTGTCGACCAATTGGGATAAGAAAAAAATTACAGATTAGATTTCAAATAGAAAAAAAGTTTAAATAATCAATCTTCAATCAAGAAAATATTTAAAATAATCTAGCATTTTGAAATGAAAATAAGCAAATAGTTCATCCTAATGAATCTCTTCAGAAGAATGAAGAAAGTCTTCAAAAATTTTTAATATATACAGAGATTCATCATTTTATAGTATCATAAAAGCAAATAGTTCAAGAAGATTTGCAACAAGGAGTTTATACATACCAATATTGACCTTATACATGAAAAATTCTATCCTTCTTTAAGTAAGGAATTTCATGTTCTTTTCTAGTGGAAGTAATAATAAAAAAAATTAATAATAACATTCTGTTTGCGTACAATATTGACTAAAATTGAATGTTACTTGCTTAATTGTTGAAATTAAGATGCATCTATTTTTCGCGTAATCTGACGTTATTTTCTCGAAGTTGAAGGAAGTGTTTTTTAATTCCGCAAAATTGTAATAGTAATAGTTGTTAGCTTTTTTTAATTTCTCCTAGAAACTGCAGATAATTTTTAGAAGTTGGCATCGCTGAATTATATAATAGTCAGATCTGCAGATTTTGCAACTCTTTATTAAATTATTTTTAATTTCTCCAAACATTGTTGTTTTCTTCTTCTTCATTGGCACAACAACCAATGATGGGCCATGGCAGTGTGTCTACTGGCAGATTTCGAGACAAGAAATGTTTTCTTTTTACTGGGTAGGGCTGTCATCCCTACGCTCAATTCTCTGACGGTCATAGCAAACCGTGACCTACGGTTTAAAGCGGATGCCGAAACATCTATATATGGCACCTCCGGAACTCGAACCCGAAATCTGTGGTCCAAGAGCGCCAAAGTGCCACACTCGGCCAATCAGGCCTCTTATGGTTGTTTTAAGCTCTAAAAATAATGCTGAATGTTTCAAAATTTTAGATGAAAAAAATACTGCACGTGATTGATATCAGACTGCATATTGAATGTTTATCAATATGAGTGTATACTTTTAAATGCAGTCATAGATTTAAAAATATCAAGTTTCCAAAATGTTGATAAATAACTGTCTTATGGAATACACTACTTCAGTCTTTTCAAACCATTCATGTAGACAAGTTTACACAGAAAACTGACATATCAAAGTGGCAACTTGAACTTCCTGTCAAACACAGTTTCTTAATTTAACAAATGTGTTTATTTTTGGAGAGTTTATCTAATGCAGTGAGTCATACTAACCAAAGAGATATTTGTAGAATTATGGTCCTTTTGATAATTAATGCATGAGAGAACTTCAGAAATCTTCAATATATACAGAGATTCATTATCAGTTTTAGATAGTACTGATAAAAATAAACATTTAGACTTCCTTCTGATAAACCAGTAACTGTATCTTAAAGTAAAATTGCAATGATAATTAACTGTATATTTTATATATTAATATCAATACAAAATATTACAGAAAAAAATGGCATAATGAAGATCACGATTAGTCGTGCAGTTAATTAGGTTTTTTTTTAACTATCTCCTTATTTAGTTCCGATTTTCTGAATTAATATCGACTAAGTACCAAGTTATCGGGTAAATAAAAACTTAAAAATATTGAATTTTTTTTTTTTATCAATCGTTTAATCAGACTCAGATATTCGAATGTGTCATTTTCTTCCGATCGACATCATTTTAAAAGTGCTCTCAGTTGTTCACAGTTTTCATCCTTGTCTGCAATTATGCCATGTGTAATTTTTTTTCATTCAGTAACTCGATAAAGAGGAAACTCTGTTAAGTGAGGTTCGTATAATCTGGATTCTACTATGTTTTGTTCTAGTTCAGTTTTTTTTTGTTTCAAAATATTTTTTTTTTTTCAAATTCCAGCATTTGATCTGGGGTCATTTTCCACTCATATACCAAATACGTAACCTTACTCGTTGTTTGCTGGTGTTATTTCTTTTTCTTCTTTACTTGCGCTACGGCCTGTTATAGACCAAAGCCGTCTCAACAAGCTTCCTCTAACAGATCCGATCAGACGCCAGAGTCCGCCAACGATTGATTTTAATGAAGTATCTGCCTCTACTCTGTCTATCCGTCTTGTGCGAGGTCTACCTCTTTTCTTGGTACCCTCTGCATTTGCAAAAGTCTTTTTTTTTAAATAGGGCTCATATTGTCACATCTGCAAATATGCCTAAGCCATCTATATGCAAAAAGATTTGATGACTTTGGTAATATTAGGTTGTTTATAGTTTCTTAGATATCATGATTAAACAAAATTCTCCATCTGTCATTCTTTCTCTAACTGAACCAAAAATTTTCCAAGTATTTTTTTTTTTTTTTTTCATAAATTAAAATTCTGTCTTCATTTGCTTTTGTTAATGGCCAGCATTCACCGTCATACAATAGGATAGGTCTGATGAGAATTCTATGAAGATTAATTTTTTGTCTTGACATTTAAGATTTTGGACTTTAAAAATTCTTTAAACAATGGTAACATCTACTATTAGTCTTCGATAGCCTATTGTCAATTGCAAGTTTACATTATTATTAATGGAAATGATAGTACCGAGATACATAAACTGGTCTACGCTCTCGAACATATAAGATTTTACCTGCAGTGGGAAGGAAACATATGCTCTACTTGTTACGGCCATAAATTTTGTTTTTCTCCTCATTAATAGTTAATCCAATGTTTCTGGCCGCAGACTCAAGTGAAATAAAAGTATCCACAAACGCCTGCCTGCTTTTACCAATAATAATATCGATATCGTCAGCGTATTCCAGTAACTGTATAGATCTCTGAAAATGGTGCCTCTAGTTACAATTCCAGCATCTCAAATAGCCTTTTTTAAGGGCGAAATTAAAAAACATGCAGGAAAGGGCATCACCTTGTCTCAGCCCTCTTTCTGTATAAAATACCTCTGATAAATCAAACAAGACTTTAATGCAGGTCCACAATATCATTCTAGAGAAATTAACCAATTTCCCAGGAACTTCAAATTTCAACATTGCATCAAACAGTTTTTCATGGTAAATGCTATCATAAGAAGCCTTAAAGTCAATAAAAAGGCGAAAAGTGTCAATATTATGTTTAACAGTTTTTTCCAGAATTTGACTAACAGAATGAATTGATATATAGTAGATTTTCCTTCATGAAATCCACTGGCAATTACCGATTACCGAGATTTTAAATGCAACATCAAAGAGGGTGATATCTCGGTAGTTGTAACATTCCATTCAAAATATGAAACAAATGTTTTTCAGCTAATGTAACAGGCTCACTTTTGTGTAATACGTGGAAAAATTTCTTTACCGTTCATCCTGAAAGTGGAGAATAGTGTTGAAGTGTACATTTGGTTATAACAATGGTTCTCAATCTTTTTTAGTATTTCTTGTGTGATGGTCTGTTTAAATTTTAAATGACTCCCTGGACGTTTTTTAAATGTTAAATTAGCAACAATCAAAGAATGCGAATCTTAGTCATCAAAATAAAATTAAAATTTCAGTGGGATGGATGCATCTTTTTTGCCTAAGCCAGTTCTTCCATGCCTGACTTTTATTTTGGCCAGTGCAACTTGTCATGTCATTTGTCACGTCTAAACTGTTTCTGTAGTTTTTATAGCAAGGAATGCAAGTAATCAATTAAAATAATTCAACAGATTTATTAAGATAATAGGACATCCGACATATAACCAGTCTTATTTACAAAAAAAAAATCGCTCTCTTTCAATCTTTAAAATTTCCAACGATTTTCCATCTATGTAAAAAAAAAAAAAAAAAAAAAACGACATTGCGTGAAATATATATTTCATTATATAAAAATAATAAATCATTCTTAAAATATGTATAGAATCACAAGAACTAAAAGTGAGTGTGGCACTTACAGTGTTGTAAAAACAGTTTAAAAGGATGGGAGAAATAAGCAATATTAATAACAAAAAAAGTTAACCTTCAAAGAAAAAAAAAAGGAATGCAATAAATGAAAGAAATTTTTAAAAAAAAAATTTCGGGACATCCTGGATTTGGGATCCTCGCTTTAAAGAACAAGTTTCCATTTTTAAGCTCCAGTGAATTGAACCTGTAACTTCAAAAAATCACAACCAACTTCGACCACGTCCGGCTATCAAGCCAGTGTGTGAAAGAAGGATATTTTGAATCTTCCTTTTGTTATACATTATTTTTTTGAAGAGGTAGGAGATAAACTACATCGGCATGCTATCCTTGCAGTTTGATGTCGGAAATATCTCTCTCTGTGAGCAACAATCGGCTGCCATTTGGTAAATCGTAAATCCTTTGAAGCACGACACAAAACCGATCCCAGGCGGAGCGACTTTTAACCTACCCCCATTTACGAGTAGCAGGAGAAACACGATAGTGCCGGGTTTCGTCCACATTTGAGAGAACCCTGATCTTCATGCGTCTCTCTAAGCCTTTTCGAACTAAGTTGTCGATGAGGTATCAGATAAGGATATAACAGCATTATGAACCCCAATGAATTCTCCTTTGGGTGCCCCATGTCCTTTGTATCGCAAGGTCAAGGACAGAAGCTGCAATTTTTACCCTTTTATCATCTTCGGTTTTTCTCATGGGTTCATGGATTTGGTCTAGATGTTGTTGTCGACTAAGTGGGATAAGAACTTACTTTGATAACAGCAATACGTAACT
>BPLR01011843.1:0-69472 GCA_021605095.1 Caerostris extrusa | reverse complement strand
TTATCGTAGATTTTTTATAAAAAACTTTGCTGTTTTTAATTAAAGTTACTGCATTTATTTAATCATTACATTTATGTTTTTAGTAACTTACATAAGAAGCAGGATCATCTCAATTTCGGCATTTATTGCATCAGGGGATAAGTTATTTGTCAATAAATGTTGAATTTGATGTGCTTTTAATGAACAAACATCTTTCTATACATAAACAGTATCTAAGATACAAATTCATTATAATTAACTTTTCATTTTGAATTACGAATATACAATGTCGTAATTAATTAGAGATAAATGTGTTTCTGTGATTTTTTATAAGAACAGAAAGTTTTTCAAAAGTACTAAACATTCTTTCGTTTCAAAACAATTTCTCCAGTTCAATGCAGAAAATGCTATAACAATTTTAATTTTGAATCCTTACCAAGAATAATTATTTCTTGAGCTTAATTTAAAAAAAACCTGATTTAAAAAATGCAATGGTCTTGAACAAAAATGTACATTAATAAAACTCTAGATAGTATGCCAATTTGTAAATATATGGTATGGAATTAAATTAAACATCAATGACATTGTGTTTGTTTATCTAGTTGGGATCCCTTGAAGAAGCAATACCGATTTTAAAAACATTAAATTTTTAAATGGTTTTAAAAATATTTTACCTAATTTTTTAAAAATTTTATTGCTGACTTTCACCAGCATCAAATTAAACGAAACATCAATAAACAATTCGAAGCATCAATGACATTGTGTTTAGCTATTTATTTGGGGTCCATGAAAAAGTTTTGAATCACCCTAATAATCCCTTGACCGATCTTAAAAACATTAAACTTTTAAAATATTTTATCATAAATATTTTTTGGCTAAAAACACTTTTTAAAACATTAAACTTTTTTAAATGTTTTAAAAAATATTTTATCAGTTTTTTAAACTTTTTGCTGTCCAATTTGCACTTTAGTTTAAACGAAGCATCAATGACATTGTGTTTAGTTATTTATTTGGGGTCCATGAAAAAACAACACCGATCATAAAAAAATAAACTTTTAAAAATATTTTATCATAGATTTTTCTAAAAACTTTTGCTACTCAAACTTTCACCAGTACTTTAGTTAAAAAGTTTGTTACGAGATACTAAAGACTCTCCAACATTCCAGATCTAAACTAGACACTATCACGCACCAGACTTAACTGTA
The DNA here is from genome assembly GCA_021605095.1 of Caerostris extrusa. NCBI lineage: Eukaryota > Metazoa > Arthropoda > Arachnida > Araneae > Araneidae > Caerostris > Caerostris extrusa. Next base: position 68,288 of record BPLR01011843.1, on the reverse strand, counting down.
TCTCATTAAGGAATCTTTTTTTTTTCCTTCATTAGAATGTTCTGGAGCTCAGTAGCGTGATAAGAACAATGTCGATGCTCATCGATTTTTCTTTTGTTTATTTCAGTCAGTGTTTTTCTTTCACTAGCTTTTTGCGACTTTTGAATAGCATCGTTCTAAGAACGATTTTGAACTCTTCGCTTTTTAAAAACGACTTTTTGCTTTGGAACGCCGAAGGAACTAGCATTTCAAAGAGAGAAGTTGCAGTTACTGAGTATTGCGAATCTTAAAACAGTTTATCGGACATCAAAAAAAACAAAATGTTTTTCTATTATTTTTTTCACCTCGTAAGTATTTTTTTTTTTTCACTGCTTATCTTTTTTCTCCAATGAAGATTTTATTTGTCCCAATTTGTTTATAAAAAAGAAATATACTTTTCTTTTAAATTTGGACAAAAATTCAAAGTTAATGAATTGATTCTGACACAATATTTGAAATTCTGTTCTTCACTGACTGTTAAGAACGATTTTGAACGATCTAAGAAAGAATTTGTACTTTTGGCGGGATGTGATTTCATAGTATATTTAATCAAAACCTTTAAATAATACTTAACATAATAAATGAATTTCATCAACAATCTTTCTTCCTGGTTTAATACCCAATAATTTAATCTTTAAGATATGGTACAGAATACCTGGATAACATTAAGAGCTTAGATTCTGCATGGAAATATATTTCATTCGAAGCTAAACAGACACGAAAATATATTTTAAATGAACGCTTAAAAACATTTCACCATTCATTTTTGTCTTTAAAAAATCAAGGGATGTCCATATCTTTTTAGGAATCAGTTTTAAAAATTAAGTGGCAAAATAAGGTATATGTGTTAGTGATAATAAATTTTTTTTTTATTTTAATAAAGTATCAGATAAAAATCAATTAATTTTTCTGCAATTTTTATTTAATTCTCCTTAGAAGCATTAGGAATGTGTTTTATTTTTTATTTCTACTTTATTTTTAAATATTGTTATGATGTGACTTTATTTATAGTTTCCAAATTAACTCATTCAATCCAAATTTTAAAAAAATTATTATATTGTTAAAGTTCATTGTTATAGTTTCAAAGATTCAACCCGTGTAAGCTATATAATTGTTAGCCACACGATGTTGTTTACTTCAAAACAAAACTTAACTATATTTAATAAACAGTGAAACCCTTAAATAAAATTAAACACGAATTAATAAGTTTAAAAAATTGTAAAAAACATAATAAATTGAAATTGAGCAATATATATAATTGAATTTAATGAAAAACATACAGTTCTTCGTTACCATAATATTAATGATGTCCATTTACTGTTAAATGAAGATAAACATGGCATTTTCTGTATAATCATTTTATCAAAAATTAATGCTAATGACAGATTTTCATTTAAAAATCTGTCATTAGATTTATATTTTCAGATCGTAATAAATTTAATTACATATTTAATATCCTACAGTAGCATAAGTAATGTTTCGCCTAATTAAGATAATTGTTTCTCCCTAGCAAAACTTTTAAAATTTCCTTAAAATTAAAAATATTTTTCCTACATATTAAAATTCTGATAAATATTATATAACATAACGGAAATTTAAAATTTAATTTTACAGTATAAGCTTTTACTTAACCAAATCTCTCAATATGGAGACGATCCACATAGTGTGACGCATGAAATGTATGTTTCTTTCATTGCAAACTATTCCTTGAAATTTGCAATTTGAAAAACTTCTACTTTTCAAGAATTTCTCCAGTGCTAGTTATATTCTGATCTTTCTGGCAATTCAAATAAAAGTCCTCGTGCACAGTGCAGCAACTTCACACTTCCGAAACTCTTTTCTTTTCACTCTTAGCTATGGTAAACAGGCCTCTGTTTACTGCGCTCAAACTTTGCATTCTATTCAGAACTCTACCTTCGATGTGTTCTTCTTTTTTGGGCTATTGACGCCTCTTCTGAGCGGGAGCTTGTTTGAACTAGATTGAAAATATCTCCTTTTTTTATCCCCCAATTGTAATACAGAAGGAGAATCAAATAACGAGAGATGAAGGAGATGTAGTCAATTATTTGAGTGTCAACAAACATTTAGTGAATGCATGGCAAAAAAACCCCTTTCTGTCTGCAAATTGTATTATTTCATAAGCCATTTTATTAGGTTGATATTTATAACAATGCCTGGATATTTTTTTAAATTTTTTTCTAATGCAACTGGCAAACGAAAAACGCTGCACAGACGTTACTCACTTTGCATTACCCAGGCGGCGCGTGTAACTTGATGGTAAGCCACGGATGCGGAGTAACAATGCCCCCGCAACGCTCTACGATCCTATTAGGACCTGGACCTATGGTTTAAAGTGGATTCGAACCACTACAACACCCATGGGCAAAGCCGGGATTTGAACCCGATACCTGTGGTACCGAACGCCGGAACGCTAGCCATTCGGCCCTCCAGCCCATGCCTGGATATTGTCAGACGTATATGAGATCTGCAGCTGTGTCATAACTTTGTCTGTAAGAACGTTACACCATAGTTATTCGGAGAAAAAAAATTAAATATTGAATCAAATTTCATCAATTAACTAGTGCTATTTAAAAATGTAAGGCTGATATATGCTTTGGCTGTATGCCTTGTTGTCACCAAGATGGCTGTGTGATCAGAAGAAAAAAAAAAGGAACATAAAGATTTTTTTCCATTCAGGTTAAGGGTGGCTCGGATAATCGGAACTCGGCTGTATTAGTAAAATGTCCATAAGTCATTTTATTAACATAAATATCATTTTATTTGATATTTATAACAATGCCTGGCTAATATCAGATATATAAACATTTCCTGCTACGACATAACTGCTTGTTATTTGATTCTCCGTCTGTAAGAATGTTAGACTATTGTTATCTAATAAACCGAATTTCGTCAATTAAATAGTAAAATTTAAATGTAAGATATATATGGCTTTGGCTGCATACTTTGTTGTCACAAGCTGGATGAAGGATCAGAAGGAAAAAGGTCTATAAAGATTTTCTTCCGTTCAGCTACATCGTAAAGGGTAACTCGCGCCCGACACTCGTGCATAAGGCCCTTCTAATGATGTCCACTAAATACAGATAAAGTCCTAATAATCGTTTTATCAACAGCTTAGTGATTAAGACCCAGTTTTTAAATTATGTAGTTTTATATTATTATAAATTCAGTGGGAGCCTGATGGCCGAATGGCTAGCGCTCTGGCGTTCGGTACCACAATCGGGTCGGTATCGGGTTCAAATCCCTGCGTTGCCCATGGATGTGTGTAGGGGTTCGGAATCCACTTTAAATCGTAGGTCCCGGTCCTAAGAGGATCGTAGAGCGCTGCTGCAGGGGGCATTGTTACTCCGCGTCCGTGGCTTACCATCCAGTTACACGCCCCTGGGTAAAATTTGCAAAAAGTAACATTTTAGCCCTTATGGCGAAAGATCACGGTCTATTTGCCAGCTGCATTAGAGGAAAAAAGATATATTATTACAGCGTTATAAATTCAATTACATATTTAATATCTTACAGTAGCATAATCAATATTTTTTCTTAATTAAGATATTTCTTTCTCAGGAGCTAATAAAATATTTAAAATATCTGTAAAATTTAAAAAAATATATTTCCTATATATTTAAATTATGATAAATATTGCCTCACATAACGAAACTTTAAAATATAATTTTTCAATATGGAGATGATCCGTTTACTGGGACATACAATCTGTACTTTCCTTTGACTGCAAACTATTCCTTGACGCTAACAATTTGACAAACTCCAACTTTTCAAGAATTCTTCTAATGCTAGTTATATTCGGATCTTTCAGATCTTTCTCGCAATTCAAATAAAAGTCTTTCTGCATACTGCAGCAGTTTCACAATTCCGAAACTACTCGTTTCTTTTCATTCTTATCCATGGTAAATGCATCTTTTTACTCCGCTCAAACATTTCATTATTCAGAACTCCACCTTCGATGTGTTCTTCTTTTTAGGCTATTGGCGCTTCTTCTCAGCAGCAGCTTGTTTGAACTAGATTGAAAATAATTCCTCTTCTTTATCCACCAATTCTAATAAAGAAGGAAAATCAAATAACGAACGAGAACAGAAGATGATGTCAAATCTTTGAGTGTAAACAAAAACTTGAGTGAATACATGATCTATATAAATAAAAACTTTCTGTTTGCGAATTATATTATTCATAAGCCTTTTTATTAGATTGATATTTATAACAATGCCAATGGATAATGTCAGACAGATAAGAGATTTGCAATTGCGTCATAACTTCGTCTGTAAGAAATTTAGACCATTATTATTCTGAGCTATTGAACCAAGATACTAATAAACTTCCCTTACTCAAGATTTAACGGTAAAAATACATTTTTTTCGAAGTTTTTAAGATAGCTGCACTTAATTACCGCTGTCGGTGTTTCTAGAAAAAAAAATTGATCTTTCAAGTGTAGACTAAGTTTCAAGATAAAATATACGAAGAAAATAGTATTTTGTTGTTTATTATCAAAGCTGAAATTAATGATCCTTAAAACTCTTAAGAGATCATTGTTTTTGTTCTTTCATGTAACAATTTTCTAAAGGTCTTTTTTATTTTTTTATTATATTTCAAAGAAAAATCTCAAGATTTATTTGGTCTTAAACAATAGGAAGTTATTTCAATTAATTTACTATCAAGCAAAATATTTTCCTTTATCTCTTTATAGTTCGAACTTTTCAAAAAATAATTCAGCTTTAGGATTTTTTTTTCAAAATATTTTTTATTTTTAGACTTTTTTGGAACAAATTCCTAATAAATCACTATATTTAGTTCATTGCAGTACAATGCAATCCATATGCATGTTTTTATTTTTAAGTATTTGATTTTTACAATTAAAGATAAGCAATTCTTAATGTTAAATAATTCACATAGCATTTGCTTGAATTTTTTTATTTTAAAACGATAAATAACATATTCAGAATACTAAATTTCTGTTTTTCTTATTCCATAAGCTTTAATTTTCCATCTTTTCATAATTCTTTGCTTTTTTTTTAATTATTCTAATGTTAGTGAATGACCCCCCATCCCCACAAAAAAAATAAAATACTAAATTATCTGCGTTACATTTAGTAACATTTATAGAAGTAAATTATCGGAATAAAAAAACCTTAAGTGGAAACTTCTGTAGCAATCAATAATAATTATATCCTTGTTCCAATTTTAAGTCTTCAAATCGACAGAAAATGGCCCTAAAATCGACTATAGCATTCATATGATTATTCTTTATTATGTGGACATTAAAAATGTGAATTATTGTAATTATAAAAAGCTATATTTCATTAATCTTGTAATCGATAGTCATTTGACTGCTGTAAGCTAATTTGCAATTTAAAGAAATGGTACGAATTTAGAATTAAATTAAATTTATAATAATCTATAAATGATACTCATATTTTTAATTACTCAGAATTTTGCAATCTATTCATTTCCGCTCATATTTCAATTCGGATAAATATTACCTTACATAACGAAACTTTAAAATATAGTATAAGCTTTAGTTAACCACAGCTCTCAATATGTAGACGATCCACTTACTACTGCAACAGCAATATGCACGTTTCTTTCCATGCAAACTATTCCTTGACACATACTTTTAGAAAAACAAGAATTCTTCTAATGCTAGTTATGTTTGGACCTTTCTCGCAATTCAAATATAAGTCCACGTGCATAGAGCAGCCACTTCACACTTCCGAAACTCGTTTCGTTTCAAAAATAGGCCTCTGTTTACTCCGCTCAAACATTTCATTATGTTCAGAACTCTCTAAATTCGATGAGTTCTTCTTTTTTTTAGGCTATTGACGATTCTCCTTCTCAGCAGGGGCCTGTTTGAACTAGATTGAAAATATTTCCTTTTTTTTTTTATCCGCCAATTCTAATGTAGAAGGAAAAATCAAATAACGAGAGTAGTGATGTAGTCAATTCTTTGAGAGTCAACAAAAATTGAGTGAATACATGATCTATATAAATAAAAACTTTCTGTCTGCGAATTATATTACTCATAAGCCTTTTTATTAGATTGATATTTATAACAATGCCTGGATATAAATATCAATCAGATAAGAGATCTGCAATTGCGTCATAACATCGTCTGTAAGAACTTTTAGACCATTATTATTTTGAAAAAAAGCTATTGAATCAAATTTCGTCAATTAACTTGTGCTATTTAAAATGTAAGTTTGATATGGCTTTTGCTTGCATACTTTGATGTCACCAGGCTAGCTGTGTGTTCAGAAGAAATATATGTCTGAGTATGATGTTCAGATAAATATATGTCTGTAAAATAAAGATTTATTTTCATTCAGATTCTTGGTTAAGGGTAGCTAGGATAATAGGGACTCGACTGGGCTGTATTTGTATATTATTCTTAAGATATTTTATTAGATTGATATTAATAACAATGTCTCGATATATCAGACATATACGACATTTATAACTACGCCATAGCTTGGTCTGTAAGGACGTTGTCAGAAAATAAACCATTTCTATTCAAACATAAAAAAAAAAAGCTATAGAATTGAATTTCATAAATTAACTAATGATATTTTAAATGTGTTGTGCGTTCAGAAGCAAAACAGGACTATAATGATTTATTTTCCATTCAGATACTGTGTTAAGTATGCCTCTGATAATCTAGAATCGACTGTATCTGTATTGCTATAATTTTATTTTATGGATTGTAAACACAACAAACAACAAGTCCACAAAAATATCACAGTATAAAAAGGTACTACTATTTAAAGAAGATATAAAATAAACTTCCCTTACTCAAGATTTAACGGTAAAAATACATTTTTTCGAAGTTTTTTGAGATAGCTGTACTTAATAGAGGTATCTCAAAATACTTATACTTATCTGCACTTTTGAGATAGCTGCACTTAATTACCGCAGTCGATGTTTCTAGAGAAAAAAATTGACCGTTCAAGTGTAGACTAAGTTTCAAGATAAAAGATCGGAAGAAAATAGTATTTTGTTCTTTATTATCAAAGCTGAAATTAATGATCCTTAAAACTCTTAAGAGTTCATGCTTTTGTTTCTTCGTGTAGCAATTTTCTAAGGGTCTTTTTATTTTTCTATTATATTTCAAAGAAAAACCTCAATATTTATTTGAACATAAACAATATGAAGTTATTTCAATTAATTTACTCTCAGACAAAATATTTTTCTTTTTTTTTTTTCCTTATACTTCAAAGTTTAAAAAATAATTCAGTTTTTAAAAATATTAGTTTTTTGAAACAAATTATTAATAAATCAATATATTTTATTCATTAAAGTTCTAAACCTAAGACACATGTTTTTTTTTTTTTTTAAACAGTTAATTTTTACAATTAAAGATCAAAATTCTTAACGTTGAACAATTAAAATTGCCTTTGTATAGATATTTTTGTTTAAAACGATAAATAAAATATTTAGAATGTTAGAGTTCTGCTATATTTAATTTTTCTCTTTGCATATGCTTGAATTTTTTCTTAAGAGATCATTGTATTTGTTCCTTCATCTAACAATTTTTCTGAAGGTCTTTTTATTTTTCTATTATATTTTAAAAAAATTATATTTATTTGGTCTTAAACAATTGAATCTTATTTGGTCTTTATTTTAATTAATTTAGTCTGAGGCAAAATATTTTCCTTTATCTCTTTATACTTCGAACTTTTTAAAAATAATTCAGCTTTAGTATTTTTTTTCAAAATATTTTTTATTTTTAGACTTTTTCGGAACAACTTCCTAATAAATGAATATATTTAATTCATTGCAGTACAATGCAATCAATATATACATGTTTTTATTTTGAAGCATTTGATTTTTACAATTAAAGATAAGTAATTTTTAATGTTAAATAATTCAGATAGCATTTGCTTGAATTTTTTTTTTTAAAACGAAAATAACATATTCAGAATACTAAATTTCTGTTTTCTCGTTGCATAAGCTTTAATTTTCCATCTTTTCATAACTTTTTGCTTTTTTTTTTTAATTATTCTAATATTAGTGTATGCCCCCCCCATCCCTTCCAAAAAAAAATACTAAAATATCTGCGTTATATTTTTTATAAAAGTAAATTATTGGAGCAAAAAACAAATAAGTGGAAAATTCTGTAACATTCAATAATGATTATATTCTGGTTAAAATTTTAAGCCTTCAAATGGACAGAAGATAGAACTAAAATCGACTATAGCATATATATGTTTATTTTTTATCAAGTGGACATTAAAAATGTGAATTGTTGTAATTATAAAAAAGTATATTTCACTAATCTTATAATCGATAGTCATTTGATTGCTCTAAGCTAATTTGCAATTTGCAATCTGAGAAATGGTACGAATTTTGAATTAAATTAAATTTATAATAATCCATAAATGATGCTCATATTTTTATTTACTCATAATTTTGCAATTCATTTCAATATGTATCTATTTTTCGTCCATATTTAAATTGTAAATAATACTCACATAACGAAACTTTAAAAATAGTATAAGGCTTTAATTAACCAAAACTCTCAATATGGAGACGATCCACTGACTATAGCGACATGCAATATGTACGTTTCTTTGACTGCAAACTATTCCTTCACACATATTTTAAAACACTACTACTACTTTTCAAGAATCTTTCTAGCAATTCAAATAAAAGTCCTCATGCACATACAATTTTCTTTTTCACTCTTTTAGATTTGTTTCTTATCCAATAATTCAAATATATGCGTTCTTCTTTTTTAAGGAGAATCAACTGAAAACATAATTTTTTCTTATCAATAATTCTAATATAGAGAAATCAAATAATGAAGGTGATGCAGTCAATTCTTTGAGTGTCAACAAAAATTGAGTGAATACATGATCTGTATAAACCGGAACCTTTCTTTCTGCGAATAATATTAAATTATTTATAAGCCATTTTATTAGATTGATATTTATAACAATACCTGGATAATATCAGATATATATGACATTTGCAGCTACGACATAACTTGGACTGTAACAATGTTAGACCATTGTTATAAGGAAGAAAAAAAGCTAATGAATATAATTTTTTCAATTAAATTGTACTATTTAAATATAAGACATATATGACTTTGGCTGCATGCTTTTTTCCATTCAGCTATTGTAAAGCGTAACTCGGATAACTAGCGCCCTTACTCTCGGGCATAAAGCACTTCTTATGATGTCCACTAAATACAGATAAACTTTCTAATTTCTGAATAATCGTTTTATCAGCAATTAGTGATAAACCCCAGTTTTTAAATGATCTAGTTTTATATTATTATAGGTTATAAATTTAATTACATATTTAATATCCTACAGTACCATAATGAATGGTTTGCTTAATTAAGATTACTTTTTTTCGGTAATAAAATATATCTGTAAAATTTAAAAATATTTTTCCTACTTATTTAAATTATGATAAATATTGCCTCATATAACGAAACTTTGAAATTTAATTTTTCAATATGGAGATGTTCCACTTACAGGACATACAATATGTACGTTTCTTTCACTGCAAACTATTCCTTGGCATATACTTTTGAAAAAAACAAGCATTCTTGTAATTCTAGATATATATCCGGATCTTTCTCGCAATTCAAATAAAAGTCCTCGTGCATAACTTCCCACACTTCTGAAACTCGTTTCTTTTCACTTTTAGTCATGTTAAATATGCCTCTGTTTACTCCGTTTAAACATTTCATTCTACTCAGAACTCTACCTTCGATGTGTTCGTTTTTGGGCTATCGACGCTTCTTCTCAGCGGGAGTTTGTTTGAACTAGATTGAAAATTTCTCCTTTTTTTCTTATCCTCCAATTCTAATTTAGAAGGAAAATCAACGGGAGATGAAGGCGATGTAGTCAATTCTTTGAGTGTCAACAAAAAACTGAGTGAATACATGATCTGAATAAACAGAACATTTGTGTCTGAGAATTATATTATAGTATTCAGAAATTTTTTTATTATGTTGATAATTATAACAATACCTGGATAATATCAGACATATGAGATCTGCAACTGCGTCATAACTTTTTCTGTAAGAATGTTAGGCTATTGTTATGCTGCGAAAAAAGTTTTTGAATAGAATTTCGTCAATTAACTAACGATATTTAAAATGTATGACTTATATGACTTCGGTTACTTGTCTTATTATCAACCGGCTGTCCGTGAGATCAGAAGTAAAAAAGAGCTATAAAGATTTATGTTGCATTCAGATACTTGTTTAATGGTGGCTCGATTAATCTTGACTCGGTTGTATTTGTATATTGTTCATAAGCCTTTTTATTAGTTTGATATTTATAACAAAGTCTGGACATTGTCAGACATATGCGACATTTGCAACTGCGTCATAGTTTGGTCTGAAGAAACTATAGGTCATTGTTATTTGGTGAAAAAGCGAATACTCAATTTCGACAATTTAGCGCTGTTTATGCTCTAAGTGTTAGACTGATATGATGTTTGGCTGCATGGTTTGTTGTCAGAAAGGCTGGCTGTGTGATCAGAAGAAAAAAAATCTAAAAAGATTTATTTCCATTAAGATACTTGGTCAAGAATGGCTCTGATAATCGGGACTCGGCTGTATTTGTATATTATTCATAAGCCATTTTATTAGGTTGATATTGATAATAATATCTGTATAATGTCAGACATATACGACATTTGCAAGTATGCCATAGCTTGGTCTGTAAGGACGTTGACAGAAAATAAACCCTTGCTATTCGAACAAAGAAGCTAATGAATTGAATATCAATTAACTTACGTCATTTAAAATGTAAACTTATTTGGCTTTATATTCATACCTTCTTGTCATTAAAATGGCTGTGTGATCAGAAGAAAAATAAATGTCTATAAAGATTTATTTCCATTCAGATACTTGCTTAATGGTGGGTCGGAAAATTGGGATTGGCTGTATTTTTATATTATTCATAAGCCATTTTATTAAGTTGATGTTGATAACAATGTCTGGATAATATCAAGCATATACGATAATTGCACCTACGCCATAGCTTGGTCTGTGTAAGCACGTTGACAGAAAATAAACCATTGCTATTCGAACAAAAAAATGATTGAATTTCCTCTATTATTTAGCGGTATTTAAAATGTGAGACTTATATGATTTGGGTTCATGTGTTATTGTCACTAACCTGGCTGTGTGATCAGAAGTAGAAAAGGTCTATGAAGATTTATTTTCTATTCAGATACTTGTTTAAGTATGCCTCTGATAATCCAGAATCGACTGTATCTGTATTGCTATAATTTTATTTTTTATGGATTGTAAACACAACAACAAACAACAAGTTCACTATAACAGTTATCACACTTTTATTTCTGTAATAATAAAAGTATTTTGCCCCTTTTTCCTTCTACTACCATTTAAAGAAGATATAAAATAAACTTCTCTTACTCAAGATTTAACAGATAAAAAAATAATAAATATTTTTTTGAAGTTTTTATGAGATAGCTGCAGTTAATTACCGCAGTCGGTGTTTCTAGAACAAAAAAATGACCGTTCAAGTGTAGACTAAGTATCAAGATAAAAGATCGGAAGAAAATAGTATTTTGTTGTTTATTATCAAAGCAGAAATTAATGATCCTTAAAACCATTAAGAGCTCGTGCTATTGTTTCTTTATCCAGCAATTTTCTAAAGTTTTTTTATTCTTCTATTATATTTTAAAGAAAAACCTCAAGATTTATTTAATCCTAAACAATATGATGTTAAATCTATTAATTTACTCTCTGACAAAATATTTTTGCTTTATCTCGCAATAGTTCAAAGCTGTAAAAAATAATGCAGTTTTTTAAAAATATTTTTATTTTTAAACTCTTTCAAAACAAAATTAGTAATAAATCAATATATTTTATTTACTACAGTTATAAACGCTCTATATACATATTGTTTATTTTTATGCAGTTAATTTTTTACAATTAAAGATCAATAAATTTTAATGTTAAAGAATTAAAATCGCATTCGTATGAATATTTTTGTTTTAAATTGATAAATAAAATATTTAGAATTTAAAAATTCTACTTGTTTTTAATTTTATCGTTGCATAAGCTTTAATTTTGCTTTTTTTCCCTTACTCTTTGTGTGTTTTTTTATATTCTAATTATACTGATTGACTCATTCCCTTCAAAATATAATAAAATAGTAAATTATCTGTATTATATTTATTAATATTTATGAAAGTAAATTATTCGAGAAAGAAACATAAGTGCGAGATTTTGCAACAATCAATAATTATATCCCTGTTAAAATTTTAAGCCTTAAAATGGACAGAAGATGTCACTAAAATCGACTGGAGCATACAATTTTTTTTTTATTAAGTGGATATTAAAAATGTTAATTGCTGTAATTATAAAAGGGATGTTTCATTAATCTTATAATACTTAGTCATTTGATAGACAATAATAGATAGATTTGATTTGATAGATTTACAATAGTTTGCTATTTTTAGAAATGGTAGGAGTTTAGCAACAAATTAAATTTGTAATAATCTATAAGTGATTCTCATATGCATATTTTTAATTTTAATTGCTTAGAGTTTAGTAATCTATTTTTCAGTAAAAATAAAATTAATAAAAAAGTTTAATCAATCAGTGATACTGAAACGAACTTATAAATTATTCAAAATAGGCTCCTACCCCTTCTTGGTAATTGTCTGTATCATCGACCATTCCTTTTCTTAATTTTTCAACCATTGGTTTAAATAATATCTGTATTATCTACTGAATGTTACACATGATTTACTAAAACTGAATAAATATTTTTCATATTAAAAATTTATATTTTTAAATACTTTTTATCAGAATTTTTTTTTACATTTTAACAAAAACAAAAAAACATTGAATACATTTAAGCGTTTTACTCACACCTCGTGTATTATTAATTATTCTTATGTCTTTAATATTTTTATTCTTATATGCAATGCACTTAATCTTGGATGGGATTTTCTTTAAAAAGTTGTTATTGTGAATCAGTTTGAATCTGCATAAGAAATGGTTAAAACCTTCTTTCCTTTCTGGAAGCACGCAGTAGATAGTTATTTAGTATTTCTTTAATTTTGCAACTGAAAAATGACGAGCTATTATTTCAATTATTCTCAGACAATTTGCAACTTTGTATAGCAAGGAACAATAGAAATAGAAAACAATAGCATGGTTATTTTAATCAAATGTCATGTTTGAATTTGTAGGGTAAATTAGCACTTTCTTGTAAGTTTAGGAAAATTAATTCAGAAGGAAGAAGATTATTGTAAAATTTTTTAAAAACATTTGGATTATTACGTACACCCAAAAATAAATTTAGGAATTTTTGTAAAGTATTACGTAGTCAAAGAAAAATACTAGAGCATTAATCACACAGATGTGCAGAATATAACAAATGCAATATTAAATTTTGTAAATGTAATCATAATCCTGGGTAATAATGAAACTTATGCAGAAGAAGAAAAATTCTATTCAAGTCAATTATTTAAAAATAAATTTAAATTTGTTTATTCAAGCCAATTATTTAACGCCGCATTTAAAGCTGTTTCTGTTTTAATTATTTAACAAAGCATTTAAATCTGTTTCTATTTTAATTATTTAACAAAGCATTTAAATCTGTTTATATTCAAGCAAATTATTTAACAATGCATTTAAATCTGTTTCTATTCAAATCAAATATTTAATAATGCATTTAAATCTGTTTCTTTACAAACCAATTATTTAACAATGCCTTTAAAACTATTTCTATTCAAGCTCATTATTTAATAATGCATTTAAAACTATTTCGATTCAAGTCAATTATTTATCAACATATTTAAGTGCCAGATATTGTCCATTAAGAATTAAAAATCGAACTAGAAGATATATATATATATATTGTTCTACAATTGTGTATTTATGTTTCTGATGTATTTTCAGAACTTCTCCTCTGTAGCAAGAAGAACAAAAACCAAAATAAAAAAACATTTAAAAAGTGAACAATTTAACTCAATTTATGTTAATTTTGAATATTTAACTTCAAAATTGAAATCGAAATATATTTATTGATTACTCTAGCATTTTGCACTTATGCTTCTTATAAATCCTTTTAATTTTTGCGCTATCTGGAAAAAAATCTTAAATTAAAAAAAAAAAGTTACTTGAAATGGAAAGTTGGCAAAATTTATGTTATTTTCGTGGCGTTTTTGGGTGCTTCTAAAAATTCCAAAAGAATATCTAAAAATCCTTTTACGTTCTATTTTGTGATTAAAAAGCAATATATTTATTTTCTTCAAATTATATGGGTTCTTTAAAATAACCATAATTCCCATGAAAAACGGAAAGATGAATATATATATACATTTCCATGATCAATTGCGAGGTCATGTTTACATTTGCAGCATAAAGTAGCACTTTTCAAAAAAAATTCATTTATAAGAATTAAGATTATTGTACTAATTTTCAAAAACATTTAGCAGATTACATGTATTGCAAAAACAAAAACAATTATAAATTTTTGTAAAGTATTACAAACTTAAAACAAATTCTAGATATTAATCTGACAGATGTGTAGAATATAATAAAAGCAATATTAAATTATGTAATGACCATCCACAATAGTCTGTGTAATAATAATTCAAGCTATTTCTATTCAAGCCAATTATTTAACAATACATTTAAAAATATTTCTATTCAAAGGAATTATTTAACAACACAATTAGAACTATTTCTATTCAAGCCAATTATTTAACAATATCTTTAAAACTATTTCTATTGAAAGGAATTATTTAACAATACATTTAAAACTATTTCTATTTCTATGAAGGGATATTTTTAAAAAACACATTTAAAACTATATTGTAGGGATATATTTAACAACACATTTAAAACAATCTCTATTCAAATCAATTATTTAACAATAAAGTGTCAGCTATTGTCAATTTTGAGACTTAAAAATTGAACCAGAAGATATTTATTTATAACTCTGGTGTGTTTTTAGAACTTCTCGGCGATGGCAAGAAGAGCAAAAAGAAAAGAAGGAAATTAAAAAAAAAAAAAAAAAAAACACCTGAAAATTGAAAATTTAAAGCATTTTCATTTAATTTTTACATATTTAACTCCAAAATTGAAATCGAAACGTATTTATTGATTACTCTAGCATTTTGCACTTATGTTTCCTTATATATCCTTTCAATTCTGTTGCACCAATGGGAAAAAAAAAAAATCACAAATTTCAAAAAGCCACTGAAAATGGAAAGTTTGCAAACTTTTTACTTATTTGCGCGTATTAAAAACACAAAGTTGAATCGAAAGATGTTTATTGATTAATCTGAAATTTTTTATGGGTGTTTCTGAAAAAATTCGACAAGAATATCGAAAATATTTTTACGCTCTACTTCGAGAGTAAAAAAAAAACTATATATTTATTTTGTTCAAATTGTAAAGGTTCTTTAAAATAACGATATTTTCTAGAAAAAAAATAAAGATGAATTTTTTATGTTGTTTATTTTAACAGGATTCTTATGATCATAAATGTAAAATATATATGTATGTATATATATATATATATATTTATAAGATCAATTGCTTGAAGGTAGAGGAATTCTTTAAATATCTTCATGTCCCAAAAATAAAATGGCACAAACCTTTTTCGCAAATATTACTTTTAGATGTTCTAAAACATTGTTAGAAGCCTAAATTTGACAAATCTTTCTTAAAATAATAATCATAATTAATTAATTTTAATCCTTAATAATAATTTAGTAATTTATTTTAAGCATTTTATAGTATTAAATTTTTAGCATGGTGGTGACCCGATATTTTTATAGGAAATCAAATAAAAATTTTGTAAATTGTGTAACAATTTTGTTATGTCACTGTTTTTGTTATTTGTTATTTTATTGTTATTTTGTTATTCCTTCTGTTGAAACAAGGATGTAAAATATATATTTATGTTTAATGATTGTTACGTTTTAGTTTCATTTAAATTTCAAAATTTTGCACAAACATTTTTTTCTTTTGAGAATATCTATACCATTTACCAAATACTTACATTTGAAAAAAAGGTATTCTGTTTTTTAAAAACTTCTTAAAATATATCAGTTTATTTAAAATTTTACTTCCGAGACTATGACTTAAAAATTATTATGATTATTAATTTCATAAAGAACCCCTTCAATTCTTAAGTGTTAGAAGTTGTATTTGAAAACCAAACACTGAGATATAATCCTAAAGAGATTCACTTTGAATTTTAATTATTCAAAATTGTACTCTAAGTTATTTTATTTCCAAACCCGATGTGTTGACCCGACCTTTTTGAATATTGACATGTATATCAAATAAACATTAAATTTTATTGCATTAAAAGATATATAATAAATTGATTAGAGAAATAAACTTTATTCATTTTAGGAATTACAACATTAACTTTCCTGCAAATGTCATATGCTAGTTTTGGAGAAAATATTTTCAATATATAATATTCCCTTTAAATGAGCTTTTATATAAAATATAGTAAAAATAACCATAATAATACATTATTTAAATATTAATATTTATACAGCTTACAAAATTTATGTAATTGGGGCATTAAAAAAATTAAATAAAATTTCTATTTTAAATTTAACATTTATTGAACAATAATTTTCTTCTTTGGTTACTAAATATAATGTACGTAATATCACATGAGTTTTAACTTTTATTTTTATATTTTTTATAAAATAATTGAGAATGAATTGAATTGCATAAGGAAAACAAGGCCACATTTTGGATGTAAGTAATGTTTAGAAAGTACTTAAATTTAACTTCTTATGCATAAATAAATTTTTATCAACTTTTATGGTATTTTGTACTTTTATTTTAAGTACTGTTTTTCACTGTAAGATCAAATTTTTATATGATAATAGATATTTAACCAATTCTCTCTAAATAGGTCTTCACAGCAATATTTTTTTATGTCTTTTGAAAATGATTTTCTTAAAACAACTGATTTATTTAAATAAAATATAATTATTTAAAAGAGCTCCCTTTAATTATTAAAGGAAAACAATTATTTCTATAATAGTTGATAAAAATTTCTAAAGTTAATATTCATTTTGAGCCATAGGACTTTTAGGTATATTATGCGTCATTTTTATTTTATTTCTTTAACTATCTTAACTGGTGAGTATATAAGGGTATTACGAAAGCAATATAGATAATAGAGAAAGTTTGCATTCCGTATTTTTTGGACGTCCGTTAAATTTTCTCTAGCGCGCGTGCTCATAGAAACATTATTACAGATACGCATGCGCAATTTCCTATGAGCATGCGCGCTGTAAGAAAAAGCTAACGGAAATTCCAAAATACGGTATGTAAAAAATCTCTATATTTATAATTAAAAATCATAATACTTTAAGTATTTTAAAGTGAAATAAATAATCTACTTTAAATTATGATATACTGTAAAATTATAATTTGTACTATGACTACATATTTGCATTTTGTGATTATAAATATTTATATTTGAAATTTCTTTCAAGGAATAGATGTAAATAATGTATGCATATATTTAAATAAAAAATACCATAAATGTATGTATATATTATAAGCATAAGCCATTACGTATTATTATTATTATAATTTTTAAAAATATTTTTCTTGTTTACTTCATAATTATGAAGATTTTAATGAAATACATTTTCCAAGACTACAGAAAATTAAATTTTATTGCCTAATGTTAATTCTTTTGTAAAACTAAATTTAAGTCATTTGTCAATAAATGTTGAATTTGATGTGCTTTAATGATATGCATTCATGAAATTTGATATGCGTTCTTTATATAAACAACATTTTTTTTTGTCACTAACTCATATCCTTTATTATGCCACTTAATTTTTAAATTGTAATTCATAAAGGTCTCTTGATTTTTTTTTTTTAAGACAAAAATTAGTGGTGAAATGCTTTTAAACGTTCATTTAAAATTTACTTTTTAGTTTCTGTTTAGATTCCAATAAATTATATTTCTATACATAATTTATGATCTTAATGTTTTCCCAGGTAATCAGCATCATAGCTCAGCTATTAAATTATTGCGTATTAAAACCAGGGGCGAAAGATTGTTCATAAAATTCATTTATTTTTGGTAAAATATTATTTAAAATTTTAGATTAAATATATTTTAAAATCCCGTCTTGTCTTATCATGTGGCATCTGATACTAAAAGACACATTAATATAGATGTGTCTTTTAAGAAGTTGTGATCAGAAGACAGTTATTTACGTATATAATTAAATAGTAAGGATTAAAGATGTCTTAGATACAGGGGGAAAATTGCAAGTTATAGCGCTATGGAAATTTTATATTCATTTGATTTTTTTAATCTATTAAAAATTATATAATACTTATCAGTAGTTGTCCTTATCAATAATAGCTGTACCACTATCTACTTGTTTACTTCCAATGTATGGCTTATTATATTTGGCGAGGAATTTAATATTAAAAAAATTTAATTTTATTTCTGAAAATTCTGCATCTCCATCGCTCATTGTGTGTTTTTATTGAAATATTATTTACAGTTGATCACTAAGAGTAAAGGCATTTTATGTTTTAAGAAAAAAAATTATTTTTCAAAATATTAGCTTTTTAATAATATTTCTTAGTAAAAAAATCATTTAATGTCCGTAGTTTTAAATTTCAAATATTTTTCTTTCAAATTGATTTTTAATTTGTAATTTAGAAATAAACTATATAAAATTTTACTAAAACCTTTATAACATACCACGTTTGTTGGTATCCTAATATTAACTTATAAAACTTTTTTTTTGCAAACATATAGTAAAATAAATATTTTAAGAAAAAAAGTAAAGACATCACACTTGAATATATTTTGAAGATAAATATATAAAATTAAAATATTATTAAAAATCAGCTTTCTATGTTTTTTTCACGAAAATTAAAGTTATTTAAAATAGAGATTTATATACAAAATGATCAATTAATCACTGAGATTTATGATTGAAGTGAAAATCGAAAATATTAATAAACGACAATCTAATTAAGATTTTAAATGTATTAAACTGCAAGTAAATATAAACAAATTCGTTTGAAAAATATTTTGAGACCTATAATAAAATATTCGGTTGAAATCTGGAATCCTGTATCCCTGAAGCAGTCGCCAATTTTGCAACCCGGACAGTTTCTCAATTTCTTTAGGGTTATATTAATTAAATTATCGAAATTCGTTATTTCTTTTTTTTTTCAAACATTATAATGATTATTTCACATTATAATGTTACATTTCTATCTATCTACTTTATTATTTCTACTATTTTAAAAACCGCAGTTGTGATTTGGCGTCGAAAATTGTTTTCCCCAAAGTGTGCCAAAAAAGAGTTGCGATTATAAGGAAGTGAACAGTAAAAGAAATCCGAGTTACCACATTTAGCGACTTATCGCTCGGTTGGCGTCACAAAAAATCACCAAAAAACCCAATAGCTCCTATTTTGCAATTTCGCCATTTTTTCTAAGAAATATTCTGTCTTGTACAGCTTAAAATCTTTATTTAAAGCATAGTTATTGATAAAACTTCAGAAATATAAAGAGCTGCTGAGATAAATCGATTTCGCTTTGATCTCAAAAAATTTAAATGAATTCTTCCACTTACGTGTTTAAGAAGCAGCGGAACATTTTGGGTCTCGACATCAACCACAAAGTTCTTGATGCCTTTCCGTCCCAATTCCTTCAGGGTTTTCCTGTAGTCGTTGCTCTCTTCAAACTGCCTCACGATAGCACGTTGCTTCTCTTAATCATCGGGTCCTTCAGTAGTTCCTGGAGGCGGATTAAGGCTGTAACAGAAAAATAGTATTAGCATTTTTATCTATTAAAACACTTTAACATAGCAGTATCTAAGCAGTATAAGTTTCTTGTAAAATTCAAGATTCATCAAACATGCATAACAGGTATTATTTGTTGATGTTGTATTTAAATTTAAGAATGTGCTTACTCATCGTAAAACAATATTTCTAAATACTTGCATATGCGAGTGTCTTCTTGTCGAATTTCGAGACCATACAAAGACCTGAAAATAAAATTCTACGTATGATTACAAATTTGCCCAGGTTTCCGATATCAGACACGCTCTTTCCCTCCCAAGTTTTAAACAATTTGTTTATAAAATTTGCACAAAATTTTTTTATAACTCCATTCAAATATTAATAATTCTGTTTTGAAAGATCTATACAACTATGATGACGACATGTAACATTTCAAAAAATTGTAAAAAGACCTCGCGCTGTTCTAAATATTATTCATTAAAGTTCCGATATCTACTTTTCTGTATTACCATGTAGTTTCTCCGCTGAGTCACAATTTCTCTTTAATAGCTTGTTTCGCTTTTAAACTTTTATTCCTTACTTAAAAATTGTAATAATAATAATATAAAAGAGATAGAGGTTTCTATGCAAATCAAGGTACAAAATTAATCTGGCAAATCGTCATCGTCAATATTTCTAAAGTTGTTACATGAGTGATAACTGAAATGTTTGATTTATTATCGCAACTTGAAAAATAAAAAATGCCAGCTTTTCGTTGAATTGTTTTTTTTTTATTATTCGACATTTGCCGATTTACACTCATTCCATTAATTAATAATTCAGAATCACGGAGAAATTGAACTCTAAAATAAAAATTTCACCTGTTTATCACACACATTTTGAAGAAATAATGTTCAAATACAGGAAACCACCAGATGGCGCGGATAGTACGTCATGACGACAGTGTAAGAGAGGGGTATTTAAGGAATGGTGGCAAAGAAGTAAAATTGTTCACAGGCGCTTTAAAAGTCTTTCAGTGCAATAATTACATAGTTATGGTACAAAAGGAAGCATTTGGATGATTCATTACATGGTAGAATTATCGGACGACTGAATGTGGACGTACCCAGCTGGGAGTATCCGAGGAACTTGAATCGCCCAGAGTTCATCTCCAGGCTTTGGCAACGATTCCAAGATTAATATGTTAGTTATAACGCCGAATGAGGACCGGTATTTAAATTAAAAAGAAACAGACGGAGCACAGCATTGTAAATCTCCTTCAGCTACTGGTACGACAGTTTTCAAGGCAGACCGTGTACAGACGCTTAGGCATGATCTAAAACAGATGTGTTCCACTTACCGCAACTCACTGTAGCCTGCGATTAACCTGGAGAGAGCAGGCATTTGTTGACACCGCAACAGTGGTCTTGTGTGAGGTTTTCCGCCGAGTCAGGTTTAATTTGCAGTCTGATTCTTGCCGGACTTTCATATGGAGAGCGCCAGGTACCCGTTACCACCAAGAGAACACCATTGAACGACACCGTTACGGTGGTGCAGGATGGTCGTTTGGGAGGAATTATTCTTGGTTCCAGAACTGACCTGCAGGTTCAGTGTAACGATGACAGACCACATCTATCGGGATGTCATTCTGGAACAGATGTACGTTTGTTTCGATGAGTGCTGAATTTGTGTTTATGGATGACAACGCCCGTCCTCACAGTGCAAACATTGTAGACGAATGCCTTTAATTTTAGGATATCACCAGTATGGATTGGCCAGCATATTCACCGGACTTGAATCAATAGAGCATGTGTGGAATATGCTTGGCCGACGAATTGCAACCCGTCAACCCCTCCCACCTATCAACCGGAACTTCGGAGGGCATTGCTTGATGAGTGGTGTAATATTCCCCAAGATCAGATTGATAATTTGATAATCAGCATGCCTAGGCGTTGCTAAAGGCCTGTATTGCATCGTCCGGGAGACATACTCCATATTAACCATCTTACTAACCATGTTATACTGTTTTTTATAAATAGGTTCTTTTTTGAAATTTGCTCCAGGGTAAAAATCGAATTATTAATTATGTCAAATATATAGCATCTTTTTTTTGCTCTTTACCTTTTGTTTAATAACTAGACTTTACAAATAAGAAATTTGTTTTTGCTTCTGTCTCTTTCTTAGCCTGAACTTCATTATCCTTAAGGACAGGAGTGTAAATCGTAATTTATATGCAAAATTATTTCTGTAAAAGAATCAATGTAATATTTGATGTTATTTTTTACGAATGTGTTTCTAAATTACTTAACTCTCCATACTAAACGCTGAATACAAATATTTTCTTATAATCTTTACATATGAGTTTATCCAACTTGATTAAATTATATAATAGTATATTTAAATGAAAATGGTAAATAAGTGTTTACTTAGAATAAATATAACCTTATTAGACCTATTTTGGTCTATGACTCTGAAATTTGGACTTTGGCATGATCTGATGAGGCTCATTTGGGGATATTTGAGCTGCAAAATTTTAGGCCTACTCTTGGAGATGGTATGGAAAGAGATTTTGCAGAAGACGGTACAACGCAGAAATTTTATAAATGATATAGAGACCCAGATATTATAAAATTTATTAAGGTCAATAGATTAAACTAGGCTGCACATGTATTTAGAATGAATGATTAAAACTCTGTAAAAGCCCCGTTTTGGTAAAGCCACAGGAACAAAGAGGAAAATGACGATCCAAGTTGCGATGGATAGACGCAGTTGAAAAATATTTTGCTGTACTGAAAGTTAAGAATTGGAGGACCCTTGTCACCCAGAGGAAAAGCATGGAAATCTTTTCAAAGGAATGCCTTGGCCCACTCTGGGCTTGTCGCGCTACTGATATGATGATGATGAAAAACATACTGAAGTTTAAGTTATTACACTAAAAATATAAAATAAATAGTAACGTGACAGTAAAAATATTCACTTGAGAGTTTGATGTACAGAAAAACTTATTATAAGTATTAGGGCAGGATAAAATATTTATTTTTGAAAATATTAACTTCAAGACTTTAAGAATTGTCCTCTGAAAAAGTCTATTTTGTTTTTGTTTTATTTAATAATAAGACATATCTAGAAGAAGATTATGAGTTTATAAGGTACTTACGTATTAACGGTACCTTTGGCGACAGACTTGCTTGTTTTTAAGTGTCGCCAATCTTTATTATTTGGAATAAAAATATTTTGAAAGCGTTTTGATTTTAAATGAAGTGTTTCATATATATTTTATCATTTGGAACAAAAATTTTAAGTGTAGATTGGCGCCAAATCTGTAGCTGCGGTTGGCGCGTATGCTCTTTATTGGCGCAACTGTCGCCAAGGTACCGTTAATACGTAAGTACCGTTTATAAATATATAAGAATAAAAAAAAATAAACCGACACTGAAAAATAAACGATTCTTATTCATCAAATCAGAAAGTAAAACATGGCTGGAGCAATCTTGTGCACTTTTTTTCTTGGTAGAAATTTAAAAAGTTTTATCATAAAGGAAACATTTCAAATGGCACACGTAATTGAAGGTACTAGTATATTTCTGATTCTAAGCATATAAAAATATATTTTACCGTGTTTCACGTATGAGAAACCTATAGTTAAAATTTATTAGAAGATACCAATTATATTCTGAGTTTTCATGAATGAATGGGAAGACTTTAATAGTAATCTTATTTTCCAAGACAGCAGATAGGCCAGTAAAGTTCATTTGCTATAAAATTGATCGATCGAATCCGTATGTGTCATACAAATCATACGAATCAGATTAAGCATTATGATGTGAAATTCATTAGAATGATACGAATCAGAATATTAATACGGTGGAAACACACCAACTGATTCACTCCTGAACGACACTTAATAAATAGATTTGATTACATCCGTTTCCAGTTATCTGTATGATAAATTTAGTAGTAGATATGGATCTTAACAGACATTTGTATTAATGATACGAATTATTAAAATGATTTGAATTGCCCATTTTGAATGTTGAATTTGGCTGAAATCTAGAATACTCTATCCCTGAGACAGTCGCCAATCTTGCAACCTGAAATATTTCGCAAATTTCTTTAGGGTTTACACTACTGTAATTGAAGGTTTACAATACTGTAACTTTTTTCCGAACAGTATAATTACTATTTAATTGCTATTTTGATTGTTATTTGGTGAATTTTAATTTATAGTAAATAAGAATAAGAAATATATATTCTAATAAATAATTATTCCGATAAATTATTGCTTAATCCGAGAATGATCTTATAACTATGTTGGCCATTGATACAGAATATAAACAATTCTTATGGAATATTTCACCAATGTTCAGCAAATTTCTTTAGGTTACAATACTGCAATTAGATGAATTAGAATCTGAATAATAGTTTCGAACAATTAGAATATTTTTAATAGAATAGTTTCCGTGCAATATAATGAATATTTTATTGTTACTTTGTATATTATTTGCAGAATTTTTATGTATAGTAAATAAGAACAGAGGTATATATTCTTTTAAATAATTATTCCGATAAATTATTGATTATTCCGAGATTGTTCTTATAACGTATGTAGGCTAGTGATACATAATATAAATAATTTTTATGATGTTGCCACTCATTAAAAATACGAAACAAACAAAAGAAATTTTTTACTTTACTAATAACTTATATTTAATTATCAAATATATATATATATATATATATTAATACTGTTGACATAGTTAAGGTTTTGCAATCTTTATTTGGCAGTTAAAATGTCACTTTTTATTTTTAGAACGTTCATTCACTGTGAAAAATGACGTTCGAACGCATTTAATTTTCTACGGTTTTGTGACATTTCTTTTAAAGTGCTGACATAGTTACGGTTTTGTAGTAACCGTTACTTGAATTCGCGTGGAAAAAGTGTAACTTTTTAATTTTAGAACGTTAGTTCATGGAAGAAAAAGGTCGGTGGACCGTATTAAATTTTTCTGTGGTGTTGTGATGTTTTTGTTTTCTTCATTCATTTGATATGGCTATGTACAGACAGGTTTTAGAGAGGCAATAGAAGATAATTTTTGCCTCCAATAAAGGGTATATCAGAATAAATGTAGGTTATCCATTGGTGTTTTTTTTTTTTTTAACTAATATTGTTTTATCATTGGAATTCGGCATCGTAAACAACTTTAAATATTTTTTGACATAATAGAAAAAAAAATTGGCGTATTAACGAATGATTTTGGCGTAATTTTTATTGTAATAGCGATTATTATCATTTTAAAATGATATATTTTTATGAATTAGCAAAACAAAATTCCGCATAATAATTTGGCGTTAAAGCGGTAAAATTTGAGTGAAAGTAATTTAGGGAATAATACTTTGGAAAAATAGTGATATATTTTGCCATTAAAGCGATAACATTTGGCTTAAATGTAAATCAATAAAATTTTGTCATAAAAGTGTTAAAGATTTAATGATAAAGAGATATAATTTGGCGTAAATGCAATTTAGGCATAGTAGTGAAAAATTTTGACGCTGACGAAAAAGCATTTTAGGAATAAAATTTCTAATTTTTGGCGTAAAAGCAATAAAAAATTTCGCTTAGTGAAAACATTTGGTGATAGAGCAATAAATGTTGGCTTAAAAAACATTTCAAGAATAAAATTTTGGCAGGATAGTGATAATATTTTGGTGTAAAAGTAATTTGAGGAATAAAATTTGACTTAATAGCGGTTTGGCTACTAATGTTGGCGTAATAGCGATTTTTGGAGATGAGTTCTGGCGAAATAGAGTTTTACAATGGCATTTTTTAATTTTGGCAGCCCTTTCGTTTGTTTACTTAGCGACTTGGCATCCTAGTGATGTATTTTGGCATAATATAGTTTTACAACGAAAACTAACTGCTGCATTCATTATTACGCTTACTTGGCGACTTGGTATCCTGTTGATTCATTTGGCACAAAGGGTGTATGATTCTAAATTTTTTATCCGAAATTTATTGCAACTGCTCTTCATATTTCAAAGAAAGTAGTTTTAGCTATTTAGAATTGCTTTTGAGATTTTTTTTCTTCAATCCTTATTTGATTGTAACGAATCAGACAAGTAATTTATTTTTACACAATTATGCTTAAATAGATGTTGATTAAATAATTTGGGAGTCACTTCGTTAACTTCTCCAATTTGATAGTTCGGAAAAGATATGAAACTAATCATCAAATTGGAACAAACTTGCAACTAACTTTTGACTGCTGTACAATGTGATAATTTTAATGGAAGAAAAATAATTTTTAGCAATAACAACATTGTGATTGTATTATCAACAACAAAGAATTATTTCACCAATAATTGATAACATTATTGGTTAAATATTATATTGTTGATAATTAATTAACTTTGTTGTTTACGTTAGTAACATCATTGTTTATTTTCATCAGTTTTGGTAATCAATCTAAATTAGAAAATATTGCACCTCAATGTTTTTTAGAAGTTGCTAAACAATTTGGAAAAATATCTAAGGTAATTATAATAATATGAAAATAGGAAAAACTACATTTATTAATATGTATTATTTTTGAAACACATAGTAAATTGTGTAAAATAATATATATAGTATATGTTAATGTATAAGTATATGTATATGATAATGTATATGTATATGTTAATAGTGTAAAATAATGTATTAATGTGTGTTAACTAATGTATTATTTTTGAAACACATACTGAATATAAAAAAAAAAGATTACTCTGAAGTATTTCAAGTGAATACGTTATCGTTTTTCACAGGAATTTTCTCATAGTTTAAAGAAAGTTCCTAGAAAAAAAGATAACGTATTCACTTGAAATACGGTTATGGGTTATGGTTAGTTACAGAGAGTTATGGTTTTTTGATATTTATTTTTTTTATGATATTTTAGGGATTTTAAACTATACACCCTAAAAATATATGAAAAAAGCAGAAAATACTACACACAAAAACAGATAAATTTCACTTAAAGTGAGCTCCATGATGATATTGCGCCTCTTACGATATAGCATTGACATGCCCAAGTAAAACAAAATAGTTGCCTGTAGATTAGAGATGCAATTGACCTAAATTACACAAAAGCATTTTCTGGTATAGATAACTGAGTACCACAGCACCCATTTTATGGAAGGCTTTATATTCAGTAAATGGATAAAGTCCACGTAAGCATCTTCTAGAAAGAAAAGAAGATGAATAATGCCCCGAAAGGGACAAGGAAATACTTAGGAATTCGATCCCTTTATGCCTTACGAACAAAAGTAAAGAAGATTGCGCTATATACTATTACAAATGGTCAGACTTATGTCCCACATATCGTCAACATATCTAACAAACCAAATCAATGCAGATTTCAATCAACACCTAAGTCTTCGATTTTATTACCTTACAATAAATATACAGTATATAACAATAAGGGACAATAATAATAAAATTATTAATAAAACAGAAAAAATATCATATAATTAAAATAAATAGAAGTATTGTCATTGAAATAAACATCCAATTATTAAAGCATATTATATCTATGAGAATTTATAGAATGAATTAATAATTAAACTGCTAAAAAAACAAGTGAAAAACATTTAACTTCACAATCTACATCTGCATCTAATTTAGTCTACATCTGTATCTAAATTTAATTAATATGTATTTAAATTTAGTTTACGTGGTTTGAATGGAAGTAAAAGAAATTCCTACAGAAATATTTGTGAAAAATAGCGATAGTTTATATTTTTGGGAAACACAAAACATTATTAAGGTATAATTTTATAATGATTATTTTGTCGAAATACTTTTTCTGTGCTATTCAGGACCTAGTAATGGAATGCAAGAGGATAAATGTTCGATTATATTAGCTTTATTTACTAATGAATTTATTTACTTATATTAGTTTTATTTACTTCGAAAAATGAACTGATTCTTTGGAGATTGTACTAGTTTCTACTATATCAACAATCGATATTTTCCATTTTTTTAAATATCCTAAAAATACAGATATATATATGAAAAAGCAGAAAATATACATAAAAATGGAAAAATTTCATTTAAGAGTGCTCCATGAAGATATTGCGCCTCTTATGAAAATAACATGGACAAACTAAGTAATCCGAAATAGTTGCCCATAGATTAGAGGTGCAATTGACCTAGATTAGACCAAAGCATTTTCTGTTATAGATAACTGAAGACTACAGCACCCATTTTCTGGAAGGTTTTATATTCAATAAATGGATAAAGTCCTACGTAAGCATTTTCTTGGGAAGAAAAGAAGATGAATAATGCCCTGAGAAGGACTGGGAAATGCTAAGGAATTCGATCACATTTGTGTCTTACGGACAAAAAGTAAAGAAGATTACGCTATATACTATCACAAACGCTCAGACTTATGTCACAATTTATTGGCAACATTTCCAACAAACCACATCAATGTAGCTTTCAATCAACATCTAAATCTTCGATTTTATTATCTTGCAATAAATATCTTACAATACCAAACAAATTATTATCTTACAATAAATGTACAGCAGATAACATTAAGGGAGAATAGTAATAAAATCATTAATAAAAGAAAAAAAAACATTTAATTAAAATGTCCAGAAGTATTGCAATTGAAAAGAGTATCATATTACCAAAACATATTATATTTATGAGAATTTATATAATGAATTAATTATTAAAGTAATTTATTTTAAAGCAAGAGGTATACGTTATAAATTCATTTGTACAGAAACTATTAAATTAACGCAATAAGAAATAGAAAAATTGAAATTTCTATTTATCACTATTTAATTATTTTTTCCTTGTCTTCCTAATTTAATTTAATTTAAATTGAAACTGAATGAATGAATAAAATTTTAAAATAATAGTTATTTTGAGAAATAATTATTTTCATATGAAATTTTTTAAAAAAATATACAGGGTATTATAATTAAAGTTCCACTTTCAAACCGCTGGAAAAAAAGAATCACTTGTTACAATGAGTTTAAATTTGAACTGAAGATACTTGAAGAAGAGAGAAACGGTACGGCATCAGAAAAAAAGTTTCAAAGTTTATTAATAGATGAGGTTGTAAGCGGCATAAAGTGAATTCGGCTAGCAGTGATATTTTGAATCGAAATTACAACGTATTTGGCATGAGTTGCACATTAAACCAACTGTAGTGTTCACTGTGCTTGATGGTTTTGGTTTTTAGAGGCAAAAATGACTTCCAACTCATTCAACAGTTGTGACACTGTTAGTGGAAAGCCCATCCACCACGACAAGGTCATATCAAGTTGGATAGGAAATATCGGTGGATTTTTTTGGAACTTTTTTTGAGGCCATATCGTTTCCTTCTTCTTCAAGTATCTTCAATTCAAATTTGAACTCATTGCAACAAGTGATTCTATTTTTCCAGCATTTTGAAAGTGGGACTTCAATTATAATCACCCTGTATATTAAAATATTATTCTTATAAAAACTGATTCTAAAAGCCAAACATATTACCTACCGAACCAAAAAAAAAAAGAATTAAAAATAAGCTAAATATCAAGGAATGTTCTATAGAAAAGAAACTTTTTCTGTAATCTGAACGGAAATTAAAATAGAAATGTTTCAGCTATCTTTAAATAGAAAAATAAACTTTCTGCAAATTGGAATTTTTTTAAAAGATGACAGAAAAGTTAACAGGTACAAAAAATTTGAAAGCTTATAGAATTTATTTTGCTGTTTTATATCAATTTTTAAGTGGGACTACTTTTATTAAAAAATTTTCAATTTTCTAATGGAATGGATGAATGCCTTATTTCTCTAACGAAAGAAAATTAAAAAGAAATTTTTCTAGCATTTCTAAAATTAAAAAAAAAAAAAAAAACGAATAAAATATCTTTTAGCTCTTATAAAACTAAGAAAATAATACACCTACATGATTTATTATTGCTGAATTTTAAAAGTAACTTTAATAGACACTAAAACATAAAAATGTATTATATACGGTTGTGAGTGAAATATTTAATTGTTTAGAAATATTTGAATAGTTTTACATGAGTAATAAATTTTCCTTCTATGTGACCATTTGCTTAATTAAACTAATTTATTCGAAGGAATTTAAGCAACAATTGCTAATTAAATTCGTTCAAAACATTTAACTACGATATTTATAACTTTTATTACTTAATTAAATTTAATTTGTAACGTGTGGTTTCTCTATGAGAACCACTCCTAAATCAAATCATCCTACAATTCCTTTTCACCGCAAAACAGTGAACATCATACTCCATGTAATAGTTCACGTGATTTTTTAACCCATTAGAATCGATTTAGTTTCATTCTGAACTTTGGCTTCCTGCAAGTATTTTGTAGTTCAGCTTCTGTCGCCTTGAGTTTGTCGATGTTGACCCGAAAGTGTGTTTCGGCAAGTTATTATTTTTTATATAATTGTTCGTTGTTTTGTTGTGATTCCCATTAATGCAATTAAATATTAGTTAATTAAGCTGCAATCTTCTTTTTGCAAGAACTGCGACATACTGTAATAGTTAATGTTCCTTTTGAAATAACATATTTATAATTTCTTGATGCTAAGAAATTTGAGTTAGCCAATGAACGTTTTATGCTATAAATTTTCAATAATTTCGTTAGAAATTGTTTTGTATTGTAATTATAAAAATAATGATAATGGTATACTAGTATAACACTATACAAATGTAACATAAAATATATGGTGTTAGAATATATATATGGTATTACGCAATATTATTTAATAAAATTGTAACATAATTTAAAGATATTTTTAAAGGATTTATGTTTAAAAAGGAAAAAAATGATTTATGATAAAAATGTTTAGTAAAAAAAAAATATTTAATTATTGCTTCGTAAATACGATTTGAAATACATAAAGATATTTAAATTAATGAAAGGTGTAACCGTGCTTCCTTCTACATATTAGCAAAAGCGCCGCCCTTCAGCGTAGAGGAGAAATGGCCAACATACCTAGAAACTCTCACCAGAGAGAAACGCAGCGTAACCTACACTGTCGATGAAAAAAACGTTTAGTGTACAGTCTCTCACCCAAGAGGAAATATATTTAGCGCTTCCTTACGCATTAATTGCCCTACAGACTCTCACTCGAAGATGAAGTATGTTTCGCGTACATCCGAGTTTTGGGTTTTCGGCTTAGACGTGGAATCCTTCCACGAATCTATAATTATCTGTCTTTAAATGTGTTAAATATTGCATGTCTCTAATTGTATGTATTTGGTTCTTGTGCGTGTGTCAATAAAGCTGCGAGTTCTCAAACCTTCGCCTGAAGTATCTCAACTCAACCATACCCAGTTAATTTGATTGCTCAAACTGCACAATACTTTTTTTTAAAAAAGCTTTAAAAGATATGTATATATTACAATATAAAGAATTTTTAGACTTACATAAAAATATTTTTGAAAATTGAAAATGTTCGACCAAAATCTTTAGAATAAAGATAGGATAATAAGAATATATGATTTAATTTGTTTGTATCACATCATAAATTAAAAAATTTAATTTTTTACAGTCAATAAAGTAGGGATAATTAAATTAATTTAATAAAAAAAAAGTAAATTTCATTAAAATTAAAAGTTAATTACAAACATTTGATTTTTCATGCATTAGAAAAATAAATATTAGCATTAAAGTAAGCGTTATTTCAAAAGAACAGCAAATTTTAATTTAAATACATTCAAATATTTCAATTACTTTCATTACGAAAAAATGTTTACAAATTAAAAAAAAAAAAAAAATTGTTTG
This sequence comes from Caerostris extrusa, assembly GCA_021605095.1. Classification (NCBI taxonomy): domain Eukaryota; kingdom Metazoa; phylum Arthropoda; class Arachnida; order Araneae; family Araneidae; genus Caerostris; species Caerostris extrusa. Next base: position 36,697 of record BPLR01011843.1, on the reverse strand, counting down.
AAGCCATAGAAATATTAAAGGCTTAAATAATTTATATATGTTCAGATAAATAAATCAATTAAAAAGACAGTTAAAATTAAAAGAAGAAGATTATTTAAAGTATCTTGCATATCTCTTTGGGATATACTATCACTGCTTTTCGTTAGAGTTTCCTTTATTCGTAAATCAATACGAATTCGTTAATGTCCTTAAAGATTTATCTAGTTAACCAATATTAAAAAAGAAATATGCGAATCAGTTTCTTTGAAAATACTTTCTTTGATATTTTGAGTAAAAATTAACTCCCGAAACTGAAAAATCAATTTATTTTCTCTCTTGAAATTAATTTTATTGATTTTAATGAAAACTGGAAATAAAGTTTTTCAAGATATTAACTTTTCTTAATAAGTTAGTTATTAAGAATAAAGAAAAATTGAGCTTTATCGGAAAAATTCTAAATTAAGGAACCGGATAATTTAAAATGCTGTAACACTTTTTTTTTTAACGAAAAAAAAATCTATAAATTTTATTTAAAATGAAAATCAATAAAAGATTTTCTCCTCTTTTTGTGTCTGTAGAAAATAAATTAATATTTATCTAATCCTAAAGATACTGATTTATAACTTTTTTTTTTAAATGTGAAGAAAAATATAAGGAAATATGTAAAATTTCATAAGAGAATATAAAATATTTAAAAAGGGATATTTTAATTAATTAATAAATTTAGCTTAAGAACTAATGAATCAATTAATAAGACACATTTCTATTGGTTGATAAAAAAAAAAATTGGTTTAAAAGAATCCTATAAATTTTATTTAAAAGGAAAACTAACTAAATATTTTCTCCTCTTTTTTATTTGCAGAAAATAAATTAATATTTATCTAGTCCTAAAAATACTGATTTATAATTTTTTTTTAAATGTAAAGAAAAATATAAGGAAAGATTTAAAATTTGATGAGATAATATAGAATATTTAAATGTGGATATTTTAATTAATTAATAAATTTATCTTAAAAACTTATGAATAAATTAATAAGCCACATTATTATTAGTTGATAAAATTGATTAAATAAATCCTATTAATTTAATTTAAAATGAAAACCAATAAAAAACTTTCTCCTCTTTTTGTATCTGTAAAAAATAAATTAATATTTTTCTAGTCCTAAAGGTAATGATTTACATATATATATATTTTAATCTAAAGAAAAATATAAGAAATATGTAAAATTTCATAAGAGAATATAAAATATTTAAAAAGGGATATTTTAATTAATTAATAAATTTTGCTTAAAAACTAATGAATAAATTAATAAGGCACATTTTTTTAATAAGGTTCATTTAGTAAAATTCAATTATTGTTTTGTAATTATGATTTGGAACAGATAAAGGTATTTAAAATGAAAAGTGTAACCTCCTACACACTAAGCTAGATCTTCCCTCAGGAGAATTGGGCAGTCAGACTCTCAGCCATTGAGACTCTCAGCCGAGAGCTCCAGCTGAGAAATGTTACGACTCTCATCTCGAGAGGAAATGTATTTCTACACCTTGCGCGTATCCGAGTTTCTGGTTTTCGGCTTCGAAGTGTAATCCTTCCAAGAATCTATAATTATATGCCTTTAAATGCGTTCAATATTGTGTGGTGTTTGTGCGTGTGCCAAAAAGCTGTGAGTTTTCAAACCTGTGTCTCAAGTATCTCAACTCAACCACACCCAGTTACAATCTGATTGCCTAACTTGAACATTACAAAGCGTAAAAGCTTTAAAAAGTATGGATTATAATATAAAGAATTTCGAGACTTACATAAAAAAGTTTGAAAACGTGAAAATGTTTGAACAAAATCTTTAGAATAAAGATAGGAATAATTATATGGTTTTAGTTTGTAACATATCATCAATCAGAAAATTTTAACTTTACAGTGAATAAAGAAGTGAGAACTAAATTAATTTAATAAAATATATTGTAATTTAATTTAAGTTCCGTAGTCAAATTAAAATTTAATTAAAAACATTTGATTATTCATGCATTAGAAAAATAAATATTAGAATTAAAGAAAGAAAGTTTCATTTAAAAAAAAACAAATTTTAATTTAAATACATTTTTTAAGTTCGTCTTCTCATTAGAGAGAAAATAAACTTCATTTAAATACAATTCAAATATATTAAATAATTCTATTTTTGCAAACATAAATATCAGTTATTTCAATTCAGTTGAATTATTTCAGTTATTTTTTATTACGAAAAACGATATTTTACAAATTAAAAAACAATTTTGAAACATCAGAAATTAAAGTATTAAAGGTTTAAATAATTTATGTATCTTCAAATAAATAAGTCAAAAAAAAAAAAAAAAAAAACAGTTAAAATTAAAAGAATAAGATTATTTAAAATATTCTTTTTGGGATCGACTATCACTGCTTTTCTTTACAGTTTCCTTTATTCGTAAATCTATACAAATTCATTAATGTCCTTAAAGGTTTATCTAGTTAACCAATATTAAAAAAAAAGAATTATGCAAATCAGTTTCTTTGAAAATACTTTCTTTGATCTTTTGAGTACAAATTAGTCCCCGAAACTGAAAAATCCATTTTGTTTCACTCTTGAAATTAACTTTATTGATTTTAAAGGGAAAAGTTGAAAAATTTTTTTCAAAGATATTAACTTTTCTTAATAAGTTAGTGATTAAGAATAAAGGAAAATATAGCTTTATCGGAAAATTCTAAATTAAGGAACTGGATAATTTAAAGTGCTGTTACACTTTTTTTAAAAAGAAAAAATTCGATAATTTTTATTTAAAATGAAAAGTAATAAAAGATTTTCTACTCCTAAATATTTATCTACTCCTAAGGATTCTGATTTATAATTTTTTTTTAATATAAAGAAAAATATTAGGAAAGATTTAAAATTTGACAAGAGAAAATTTGATGAGAATTATTTAAAAATTAATGGATATTAGGGATATTTAAATTTATTAATTAAATTTAGCTTAAAAAGTAATGAAAAAAATTAATAAGAAACATTTTTATTATTAACAACATCATTATTTTATTTTTTTTACATTTTTATTGGTCTTTTCGGTAATCTGAACGGAAATTAAAATTGAAATGTTTCAGCAATCTTTAAATGGAAAAGGAAACTTACTGCAAATTGAAATTTTTAAAAGATGACCAAAAAATTAACAAATACAGAAAATTTGAACGCTTATAAGGATTTATTTTGATGTTTTATATCAGTTTTTAAATGGCGCTACATTTCAAAAAAAAAAATAATTTCCTAATGGAAAGGCAGTTTCGAATAGTAAAGACCTTATCTCTCGAAAGAAAAAAAAAGAAAAGAAAAGGATTTTTCTGGCATTTTTAAAATTAAAAAAAATACCTAAAAATATCTTTTAGTTCTTAAAAATTAAAATAATACACACAATAGCTTTTTATTGATTAATTTTAAAAGTAACTTTAACGCTATTAAAACATAAAAAGGAATTATATTTTATTAGGACATAAATATTTCTTTGCTTAGAATTATTTGAATATTTTCACATGAGAATAAACGTTTCTCTTATTTTTTTAATTGTACTGCTTTAATCGAAGAAAATTAATAAATTTTAATCTTCTACAAACCAGAGAAATAATGTAATCCGTTCAAAATGGATTTTTATTTAAAAAAAAAAAAAAAAAAAAAGATTTATGATAAAACTTTTAGTAAAAAATCATTGTTTTGTAATTATGATTTGATATATACAGTGAGTGTAAAAATACTTTTACAGTACACAATTGATTTAAAAGTTTTCATAAAAATTATAAACATAAATTCCATTTTAATTAATTATAAATATATAATAGAACATATTTTCACTAGTTTCATGTTCTATTAAATATTTATAATTAATTAAAATGGAATTTATGTTTATAATTTTTATGAACGGATCTCTTTTAAATCAATTGTCGTACTGCACGAATACTTTTTACACTCACTGTAGATATTTAAAATGAAAAGTGTAACCTCCTACACACAAGCAGGAGCTTCCCTCTTTGGCGCTAAATGGAAATGAGAGTCGGTCTCGAGATTCTCAGTCGGGTGAGTCCCTTTCTGAGAAATGTTTAGTTTAATAGTCTCTCATCCCGAGAGTTAATACATTTAGCGCACCCTGCGTATATCTGAGTTTTGGGTTTTCGGCCTAGAAGTGGAAGGATTTCAAGAATCTGTAAGTATATGCCTTTAAATGAGTTCAATATTGTGTGGTGTATGTATGTGTGTGTGTGTGCCAATGAAGCTGTGAGTTCTGAAACCTGCGCCTCAAGTATCATAACCCAACAACACCAGTTACAATTTGGTTGCCAAACTCGCGCACTACAAGCCATAAATGCTTTAAAAAATATGGGAAATATAAAGAACTTTGAGGCTTACTTAAAAAGTGTGAAAATGGGAAAATGTTTGAATAAAATCTTTAGAATAAAAATAGGAATATAGATGATTTTAATTTGTACCATATTATCAATTAGAAAATTTTAATTTTACAGTGAATAATGTAGTGTGAACTAAAATAAATTAATAAAATAAGATTCCATTGTCAAATTAAAATTTAATTAAAAACATTTGATTGTTTATTCATTAGAAAAATATATATTGGCATTAAAATTGGTTTCATTTAAAAAAAATAGCAAATTTTTACTTAAATACATTTTTTTTTAGTTTGTCTTCGTTAAAAAGAAAATATATTTCAATTAAGTGCAATACAAGTACAGTAATCAATTCTATTTTTAGAAGTATAAATGACAGTTACTTTCTTATTATGAAAAAAATATATTTGCAAATTTAAAAAATTGTTTGAAGTAACAGAAATTAAAGTATTAAAGGTTTAAATAATTTAACATATGGATCTTCAGTTAAATAAGTTAAATAAAAAGACAGTCAAAATTAAAAGTAAAAACATTTAAAATAAAAGAACAAGTTTATTTAAAATATCTTTCACATCTTTTTGGTATAGACTATCACTGCTTTTCTTTTTTCTTTTATTCGTAAATCAATATAAATTCATTAATGTTCTTAAAGATTTATCAAGTTAACCAATATCAAAAAAATAAATAAATATGTAAATCAGTTTCTTTGAAAATACTTTCTTTGATCTTTTGAGTAAAAAATAGCCCCCGAAACAGAAAAATCAATTTCTTTTCTCTCTTGAAATTAACTTTATTGATTTTAATGAAAACTGGAAAGAAAGTTATTCAAGATATTAACTTTTTTTAATGAGTTAGTTATTAAGAATAGAGAAAAATTTAGCTTTATCGGAAAAATTCTAAATTAAGGAACTGGATAATTTAAAATGCAGTTACACTTTTTTTTTAACGAAAAAATCTATAAATTTTATTTAAAATGAAAACCAATAAAAGATTTTCTCCTCTTTTTGTATCTGTAGAAAATAAATTAATATTTATCTAGTTTCTAAAGGTACTGATTTATAATTTTTTTAAATGTAAAGAAAAAAATAAGGTAAGATTTAAAATTTGATAAGAGAAAATAGAATATTTAAAATGGATATTTTAATTAATTAATAAATTTAGCTTAAAACTATTGAATAAATTAATATGGCCCGTTTTTATTGGTTGAGTTACAAAAAAAGTAGCTAATAAAAAGAATCTAAAAACATTATGTATTCTGTATTATTACACTCATATTTGTTCATAAATTACATATTTAAAATATACTTAATTGAAAGAGAAAGAGAGATAGACAGAGAAAACGATATTGAAAATTAATTTTTTTATTTTATAAATAACAAAAAATATGATTTTATTATTTAGACCAAAGGTTCTTAGAATGCGATGAGAAGACACGAATGAAAAGTTATGCTAAAGTGGATGATATGACAGTTGAAATTAATTCACAACATATTGAAAAATTTACAAAAGCTATGTAAAAGCAAATTTTTATTAACACATTTTTAATTATTAAGAACTAATTATGACTACCTCTGATTGGTAACGAATTTGCAGTTTTAAATTTTAAAAATATTAAAAAAATCTTTTCTTTTCGCAATAATATATTTATGTCTTCATGGGTTATTATGGTAATTTTTATTAACTGTTGTTGTTCTTGTTATGACTAATCCACAGTGTCCGGCAGCTCAGAAATAGTCTACTCATGGATGGAGGAAATGGGGCAGCGTCTGCTCTGACGGAGCACCCGTAGGTAGGAGTCTGACTTAGCTCGAATCACTGAAAAAAGAAGAGAAGTGCTTTCTGGGTGGAATTTTAGGGGACTATCCCGTATTTGCTTATCGTAAAGGAGAAAAATCCGAAAACTCCTACCAGGTAGTCGGACTCACGAGGCAAGATACTGAATATCACAAATGCCATTGAGTCTCCTGGTTTTTGAAACAATGCCTTACACCAGAGCCTTCCAGCGGACTGAACCTCCGTCTGAATGCTCACCAGCGGCGCACATTAATAATGAGCTAAGAGTTGGGTATTTAATCAATGTAATGCAATTATTTAGAAAATGTTAATTTAGGGAAATTCTCATCACTACAAAAAATTATGACTTGTATATTTAAAAAAACATTATTATTGTTATTTGCACTTTTCATAGAATACTTTGTATTGAGATCATGCGTTTAAAAGACTTTAAGTTTAAAAGTTGGGCCTTTATATTAACATATTACTATTAATACTGGGTTTTTGAATTAACATATAACCTGAATGCATTGAAATAAGAAATGCTATATTATCAAACTAAAATTTATTAAAATGTTAACAACAGATGGACAATGCATTATCATATTTGCTAACTCATATTGCATAACAATGCATTACAACAAATATGTTCAAATGGTTGAGTACGTCTTAAATTTGTTTTATTTTTTGTTGTTGAAAATGCCAAACAAAATTCTACTTTATTTATTCAGAAATAGATTCCTTGTCTTTTCTTCAAGAAAAATCTTTTAACACGGAAAAATATCAGAATCACTTCCTTCCAGAAAGCCCGATTACGTCCTCTAAGAGACAAAGTATTGCATCTAATTCAACTTCTAAGTATCCCATTTGTTACAGAAATTGCACATTCACAGTTAATGGAATTTATAGATCATTTGGCGACCGTACTTGGCTCCTCTTAAGAGATGATCTTCATTCTTCTGATATAAATGGCCGTCATTTCCCCGGAATTCCGCATTATCATAAGCAAAGACACTTGTAATGTTTCCCATAAATTCCACGATGCAGTCTGGATACAAGATCAATTTTCCAATAACGCTATTTTCGTTGAAGTGTGGGTACTTTGTTTTCTCTGTAGTATTTAGGAGAAATACATTGCAGTCACAGCTGCAAATATAACCATGAGGTACGTGAATGTGATTTTCCCATTGAATGACTCCACATAAAATGATCACCCATTGAAAGTAGGGTTCCCATTATAGAAACGGGGACTTTCATTTATGGAAGGATCACAATTTTAATTTATTTTATTTCAAGTTTGATGTTTGTCTCTTAAATTATGTTATTTTTGTTACTTGTTGATTAATGCATAAGGGACAGGAACATTTTAAATTCACTGTAAAGTTGTTCATATTATAGCATTTTTTTTCTTCCGTCATTTCATTCCCAGGAGAAAGGAATGTATATACTTTAACAAATATATAACAACAAATTACTCAAATTTGACAGCAGATAAGCAGTGTTGTGGGCAATTAGTGTTTAATATTACATGCAATTAGTGTTTTGCATTAATGACAGCAACCTGTCACTCAAACCTGATAACAAATATTCAGTGTCATGAATAACGAGACCTCAAATTAGCGATTGTTTGCACGACTTTCACAGGTCGAAACAATTATAGATGAAATATTTACTGCGCCATGTGTTGTTGTATCGAGGTTGGCGATTGACCATGGGCTGAATAAATATCGACTCCAATGAGAAGTGAGGGAAGCTGACCCCCAATGCTCTTGACGAATTTTTTTAAGGAGGTTTTGTAGAAGACAGGAGAGAATTATGTGAGGAGTCGACCAAAATGTTGTTTTTCTTTTTCTCTGCAGTGAGTGAATAGACCAGAGATTCCGCCGGTTTTCAAACTGTTTGTGGTTTTGTGCGCGGTGTGATAATTAAGGTCTGCCGCAGACCGGATGTATTAGATTCATTGTAGACTCGTGAACTCTGAAAATCTCCGACCTTGGAGTGAGATGCACTTGTGATTTAATCGTGCATTTGCAATCAAAATTATATTTTTAATTTTCATTTCTTTTTATAATAACGCACAATTCTGTATTTGTATATATATAATGCTTGTAAATAAAATTTAAAGTGATAAGTGTAATTTTCATAATTAAATTTTCCTCTGGATCTGAAAGTGGTCCTCTTATAGGTCTAGTATAGCCCGATACGTTAAAATATAAAGAATGCAGAGCACAAATAAAGACATGGCTAATATATACTATTTAGTAAAGTGGCATGTTATATTGCATATGGAAAAATATTCCTGAAGCTATTGAAGAGTTTTCAATGCAAGAAATAGGTCATGAGAAAAGAGAGCCGTTGTATAAAATACAGGCTTCACTTATAAAAATCTACAAGAATATGTTATCTACGATTTGAAATTAAAGTAAACTCAAAAATGTTAAATATTATTTATTCTATAGTTCATTGAATCAAACAACTTACCTAAAAGTGCCTAGGTGACACTAAAAATATTATTCAATTTTCCACCCTTTTATAAAGAGAAATATCCCAGTTTTATGTAAATTTCAGTATAAAGGTATCAGAATAGTATTATTATTATAAGCAAGAAATATCTTGGAAGCTCATGATATAATTGTTTTTAAATTTTCTTTGAGCACCCTCAAATGCACTTCATAAAACCCAAAATACACATAATTTATAACTTATAACAAACTACCCCTCGTCATTTGTCTCATACAAATTGGCGAACATGACACCCAAAATAGTCATTATTTATAACTTATAACATCCTAACCATCGTCATTGATCTCATACAAAATGGTAAACATGACATCCAAAATATTATTTCTTTAGAACATGCTACTCACAATCATTTATCTCATACAAAATGGCTAACATGACACTCAAAATACACGTTATTTATAACTTAAAATATACTATCCACTGTCATTTATCTCATACAGAATGGCGAATAAGACACCTAAAATACACATTATTTATAATTTATAACATAGCATCCCCGTCATTGATCTCATATAAAATGGCGAAGATGACACTCAAAATACACATTATTAATAACTTATAACCTACTATCCACCTTTTATTTAACTCATACGAAATAGAGAACATGACACCCAAAATACTCATTATTTATAACTTGTAACATACTAACCACCGTCATTTATCTTGTACAAAATGGCACCCCGAAGTGTAATTAAATGCATAATATCCAAAATACACATTATTTATTACTTGTAACAATTACCCAACGTCATTTGTGTTAGACAAAATGGTGAACTTGACACCCGAAATACGCATTATTTGTAACTTATACTGGAATGTGGACTTCATGAGTTGCTGTAACACGATTAGTGATTGATCATGGTCTGAGGAAGTGTCCACTCAAGTGAGAAGTGAGGGAAGTTGATTCCCCTCACTTGTAATTCACAGTTATATGGCACAAATGGCACCCAATACATTATAAGATTAAATGTATAACGACACCCAAAATACACATTATGACATACCGTCATTCGTCTCGTACAGAATGGCGAACACCTTCCAGTTCTTCTCCCTCACGTAGGCCAGGTAGGCCGACCCCAGCGCGTTGGGGGGCGGATAGAGGTTGATGTTGTTCCTTCGAGGTTTCAGCCTGTACTCCCACCTGGTCTGGATGTGAGGCACCTCCAGCGCCCCGCACGTCGACTGCACCACGCTGCTCGACTCGGTGGACTGGGGCCCGAAGATTGCCGCCATGCCCTCGCCCAACAGGTCGCACACTGCAAACAAGGAAAAGGTTAATTTAACCATATAATGAATGCCAATAGAAAAATATTCAATGTTATAATGAAATTTAACTATACAGGGAATACAAATAGACACAAATTTGTTAATGTTATAGTTAAATTTAACAGTTGAATTTCACTATAACATTAACGTGAGTTAAATTTAACTATACGGTGAACACAAATAGAAAAAGATTTAATGCTACATTTAAATTTAATGTCAGTTGAATTTCACTATAACATTAACGTGACTAAATTCAACTATATAGTGATTACAAATAGAAAAAAAGTTTAATGCTATAGTTAAATTTAACGTCAGTTGAATTTCACTATAACATTAACGTGAGTTAAATTCAACTATATAGTGAATACAAATAGAAAAAAAAAAAAAAAAAAAAAAGGTTTAATGCTATATTTAAATTTAACGTCAGTTGAATTTCACTACAACATTAACGTGAGTTAAATTTAACTATACAGTGAATACAAATAGGAAAAAAAAGTTTTAATGCTATATTTAAATTTAACGTCAGTCGAATTTCACTATAGCATTATAACATCAGTTAAATTTAACTATACAGTGAATACAAATAGGAAAAAAAAAGTTTAATGCTATAGTTAAATTTAACGTCAGTTGAATTTCACTATAACATTAACGTCAGTCAAATTTAACTATACAGTGAATATAAATAGGAAAAAAAAGGATTTGGAGATATAAAGAGTAATGACATCTATGTTTTACAAATAAATGCATGACATATCATTCCTATTTAAGAATCATCTAACCAAGTGCTGTTTACATCAGTTACAAATTACGAATTTGCAAACTAATTTATTTTTAAAATAATGATAACTAGTTGTGCGTCTTTTAATTAGTTTAATTAAAGAGAGAGACAAATAATATTTGAACATAATTATAATTGTAACTAATATTTAAATATTACAATTATAAAAAGTTGTTAAAAATACATAAGGGGCCTGATGGCCGAGGGACTAGCGCTCGGGGGTCGGTGCCCCATGTTTTGGGTTCGAATCTCGGCATGCCATGGATGTTTGTAGTGGTTCGGGATTCCCTTTAAACCATAGGTCTCGGACTAATATAACACAGGGCTTTCGCATAGGGCTGACAGCCCTACCCCTTAAAAACATCTCCCTGTCCAGATATCTGTCGGCAGGCAGACGGCCCTGCCCCACCCTGGGGCTGTTGCGATATTGATGATGATGATGATGATAAATATATAAAGTGTTTGAAAATTATTAATGACAAAGAAATTAGAATACACTAAAATAAAAAAGAATAAAATAATTAATAAATAATTAATTAAATAAGAAATAATATAAATTAGAATGCACCGTTTTCAGGAAAATATGAGAAATAGTAAGAATGATATAAATATTAAAAATAAAGTTTTTATCTCAAGTTTAAATAAGTAATAATTAATTTTTATTATCAATAAAAGTCTACAACAAGATCAGGAAAATTAATGACCATAAAAATTATAAAATTCATTTAGTGATGAACGAAAAAAAGAGCATTATAGTATATTTCAAACATCTCATAATAGTATACTTCAAATATCTCAAACATCTCATCTCTTGCAAAACGTTCACCAGATTGAAGACATTATGACTTATATGCAGACATATTTAAAATATTCTCAAATTTTTGTTTTGGTGTGTGATTTAAATCCTGTCCAAAGTTTTTCAAACACTTTATGAATGAAGATGTGATAGTCGTAAATTTTTCTATAAAGAAAGTGTGTTTTAAAATACGTATTTCATAGAAAATATTTTCTTCTCTTTTTTTTTACCCCGCTTGATCGGGTTGATAGCAACATTTCAGACCAACTCCATGAATCCGTGTTCAGAAGGAAGGGAGCAGCTTCTGTTGGGATGGAGCACCCGTAGTTAGAAGTCTGACTTGCCTCCGTGTCGTTGAAGAAAGAGGGCAGTGCCTTCCGGGAGGATTTTTTAAGAAGGACTACCCACATCTGAATGTTGTATGGGAGAAAACCCCTGAAAACTTTTCACCAGTCAGTCCAACTAACGAGACAAGATGCTAAACATCATTGATTCTTCTCATCGCGTCTACAAGAAAGCCCCCATAGGATTGAATCTCAGTCCTCATGCTCACCAGCAGAGCGCTGAGCCACGAGTAGAGAATAAACGTGTTTCTAGTTAATGGAAATATTGGTTGCTGAAGCAAATTGACATTTCGCTTTGATTTGTCAAAATTAAGTTATTTAAATTTTTCACCTTTTTTTTTTCCAATGGCAGATTATGAACAGTTACAGCAAAAAAAAAAAAAAAAAAAAAAAAAAAAAAGAACAATGAAAAAAAAAAAAAAAAAAAGATAATACAGCAAAACATGCTGAAACATTCATTAATCTAACAATAAAGCCAAGTTGTAGATCTTTTAGCCACTGAAAAGTGTTACCAGGTGCATCACTGGGGAGGTAGATCTTCTGCGCACCCATTTTCAACCTTTTGTTCTTAAATTAGTCATTTCCCGATTTATTCTGTGGCGTTATTTAAAAAGAAGAATTTTATATTTTCTATAGAATGTCTGGACAAATTGAGTTAAATATCTCTTATGATTGACATAACATCCGATTTTGCATAAAATAAAAAAAGCAGAAACATATAACTGTCAGCGTTTTCTTTTTATATCTTAAAATGTCATACCAATTTTTGCTAACAGCAGCAGCTTAAAGCTTTTCTTATGGATTTACAGTCTTTTCTTGTTTGTCTTCACACATAAAAGCCTGACAATGAAAAGTTGAAATTTGACAGTAAGCTTTTAGACTTTAGAAATTGGATAAATCATTTTTCATGGATCACAGATATCTTTTCAATTTTCGCCACGAGTTGGGCTTTTTATGTATTCTTCAATAACGTATTTTAAACAATTTGTTCACGAAATATTCTTTCAGCTTAATTCTATATGGTCGCTATATAAATATGTTTATATAAATTGGTAGGTAAGGATTCGAATTCGAAATATTAATTTATTTGCAACAAAAATATTTCCTTAATATTATTTTTGTTCTGGTTTCAGTAATAAGAAAGTTAATATTTTAAATTTTACGTTACATTTCTTGTAAACTTAATTTACACTAAGAAGGAAAAAAGATTGTAACATACAACAGAATTATTACTCTTAACAAGTACCTGGTAAATTTGAAAATATAACTCATTTCCAATATTTGATCTCTCTCAATCTCATTCATATATTATCTCTCACTTTGTTTTCAAATATTCTTAACAAAACATTATTATCAAATATTTCTAAACAATATACATAAAACGAACAAAGAAATGAGAACAGCACGAGAAGATGCTTATAAAATTTTGTTTATTAACAAGCGTGAGGGATAAAAAGGAGTACCGAATCTGAATAAATTTAGATGTTTTCGAAAATAATGAACAATGAATTTGCTTTTTTCTTTTTTTCGTCGTTATAAAAAACTACGCAGATGAAAGTTTATTGTAATGTTCGCAGAAATAATGGAATGGAAGGTTTTTTCGTCGATTGTATACAAATATACTAGGAAGTATTATAATTTTTATTTACTTTTTTTCTCATATGTTTAAGTAAAATTTAAATTTGGACAAACTTATGAGATAGAGTTTAAATTGAAAGTAAAAAAAATTCGAAGATTGTTTCATTTCAAATATTTTCAATTGATTAAATTCAATTTAATTTTGAAAGATATATCTCATTTTTATAATTTATAAATGCTTGAAAATTAGTAAGCTATAATAATTTATAAATTATATAAGCTATAATAAACTTATATAAAAGCTTATAATTTAATTTAATGAGCTTATAATTATTAAGCTATAATATGCTTATAAATAAATGACTTATAAGCTTATATAAGCTATTAATTTATAATAACTATACTAATTTATAAATATTCATATTCAAACTATAAAATATATACAGTAACCCCTTGTTATATTGCTCGTGTTATATCGCTCGCAAGCGTCATAGAATGGTAACATTCTAAGGGTTGTGTTTCCTTCCAAAAAGGTGTGCGAAATATGTGAAATGCGTTATAATAAGGTGTAATATATAGGGAGAGAGAAATGTAGGAGTGGTCGTAAATACTCATACCAAATTAATACCAAATTAATTAATAACTCCTCAAAGTTAAACTCTTTTTAGTGAATGAAAGACAAGTTATTAACTTAAGGAATTCATCACTAAAGATTTTGTATTCCATTCAAAACTTGAGATTTTTCAATATTTATGTAAAAAAATAATATTGTATTTTATCCGATAGTAGCAATTTTCTTCTTCTTCATTGGGCGCTGCCTGATGGTCAATTGACTAGTGCTCTGGCATTTGTTACCACATGCTTAAGCTTCGAATATTGGCAGCGGCATGGATGTTTGTTGGTGGTTCGGAATCCTCGTTAACCTGTAGACCCCGGTCAAATTTGCCTAAAGTGTGCACCGTAGAGCGACAAACAAAATCTCCTTCATTGGCGCAACTTCCCCATGGTGGGTTAAGGTCTTCTGCCTACTAGTAGATATCGAAATAGGATATGTTTTCTTTTTATGGGGTTGTTTGACAGCTTTATGTCCAATTCTCTATAATCGTATAAGACCGGGTCCTATGGTTTTAAGTGTATTCCGAACTACTGCAAACATCCATGGCGCCACTGGGACTCGAACCAGAAATCTGTGACACCGAGCGCCAGAAAACAATTTTCTTAAAAATACTACTTGTAATAAACTGAAAATTAATTTACTATTATTTTGTTGGACAACTAGTCCTTTAGATTATTAAACCCCTCTTCAAGTGAGCTATTTGTGGCAGATCCTATGACACTAAATTATACAGGATGTCCACATGAAACCTCCCTAATTTGAAATGTTAATTGTGTAGAAACATGAGTCCAAGAGATTTTCGGTTTGCAGTATTATGAATAGCATCCCAACAGGTTTATTTTAGTTTATGTATGCATTTCGGTATTGCGCTCCGTTCTAGCTCTCAGAATATCCGTGTCAATATTGAATTTTAGTACATGTATTGCGCAGTATGTCAGGTGTGACTGAATTGATGGCTTTCGAAATCTGTGGAGGAGATCACAAGCACCCCGTACAGGTTTAGCGTAGATCATATCTTTGACATAGTCCCATAGAAAGAAATCCAGAGGAGATATATCTGGTGATCGCGGTGGCCAAGCAGTGGGTCTGACTCTTCTGATGCATCAATGCAGAAATGTTTCGTCCAAGGAACGTCGAACGTTTGATCTCCAGTGTGTTGTGGCACCATCCTGCCAAAATATCACATTAGACTTTAAAAGGAGTAGATGTGAAAAAAAAACAAACTGTTCCTTTAACATTTAAGATAAATGGGTCCAGTGATGGCCCTTTCCATGAGGAAAATGATATGACAATTCTAATACGCATCAGATTGCACCACATATTCACTTTGTCAGTGGTCATGACATGTTCCCCAACAACGTTGGATTCTTCTGAACCCCAGATATGAATTGTGTGATGATAGACAGTTCTAGATGTGGGAATTGTTGATCCGTCACTAAATTTTAATTCTCTAGGTAATTGGGAATTTTGTCGATACTGTCTAGATCTCAATAACGAAATTTTTGCTTTTTAGCATACCAAAAATGCACGCAACAAAAATTAACTTTTTCTGAAAAAATATTTTGCAGTAAAATAAACATGTGCTGCTAATCATAATACCGCAAACCGCAAATCCCTAGGACTCATGGTTTCCGTACAGTTAACATTTGAAAATAGGGAGGTTACATATGGACATCCTGAATGAATATCCATTATTATTATTATCATTTTCATATTGTTCTGTTTTTAAATTTATTGCGCAGAAGGTAATTTGATTACATATTTTTTGTTGAGTAGGAAATTCTTAATAACAACTAATGACACTTTTTGTACATTCCTGGGTAAGTTCCTGTATTCCAGTAATGAAAGAGGGCAGCATTAGAAAATAAAAAGTTAAATGTTTCTTTTCAAGATGAGTATTGATCAGAATAATTTTCCATGATTAAATATAGTTTAAAAATAAGAATGATTAAGATATTTTTTTAAAAATAAAGTAAGGTAATTTTATAAAAATATTACTTTTTAAGGAATAATTATATTTCTTTATTGGTACAAATGTTTTAAGAGTAAAGAAAAAAAAATAACGAAGAAGCACAGTTCAAATTTATTTGATATATTATTTCAGAAAGAGTGGAAATGTCAGAATTCTGTTCAAGATTAAATCTTTCAATTGTTAGTTACATTTATATACCTACATAAATACCATCTGAAAGTGAAAATACTCATCGAGTTTCTTATGTATAAAAAGCATATAATAAAAATTGTGAAATATTGAGAAAGTTAGCATTTTCAAATATTTCCCAAAGATTACAAAATCCTAAAACTGTTAGTTAATTTTTTGAATAAATAAGCAAAATTTAATGAATTGCATTTATTGTTTAATACTCAGTAGATATTTATAAAAATCCACAACTGAACTTGAGGTTTTAGTTTTTCAGGAAAAGAATTCCAAAATTGTACGTAATTCACTATTATTCCCCAGAAATAACTCTACATTTACAGCCGATGTCTCTTGCACTTGTTTATTGAAATAAATCACTACCTAGAGAGAAGAAGCATGTTTGTTGTCAAAAGAAATTCTTGAAAGATAGATGGTTTAGAACAAGTTCAGTTGCTTTTTTGGAATTCTTTTTCGAAAAAAAGATTCTTTATTTTTAAAAAATTACATATCATCATGCAACTGCTGAGGGATTGAAAAAACGTCGAAGACTTTAAATGATGTAGATTTATGGTCTACAGAAGGAATGTTTATTCTTTATTCTGCATCTATATAATTTTTAAGCTATGGTTTTGTCCAAAACAATAGCTTGCAAACTACACCTTTCAACTTTGAAAATTGCGTGAAGATATTTGTTTTTCACCAAATATAGGTAATTCGCATTTATAAAAATTTTGCAATTAAAATTGATCAAAATGCTGATATTGTATTAAAAGGACATTATTTCGATACGTCAATCATGGTTTAAAAAGGTAATGAAGGAAAAACATAAATTTACAATAGTATTATATACTACAATTACCGATATATAAACCAGTCAATTTCTTGAATATATTTTTCATTGTAATTTTGACTTCAGTTTATAGTTTCTATGTTTTCTCCTATACGACATACGGCCTTATGACCAATTGCCTAGAGCTTTGTCATTTGGTATCACAGGCATCAGTCGAATCCTAGATATGCCATAAAAGTTTTTTGGTGGTTCGTAATCCACGTTAAACTGTACAGCCCCTGTCTATTTAGCCTAAAGTGTACACAAAATAACCGTAGAGCGACAAACCAAATCCTTTACGACATGTAGATGCAGGGTAATTATCAAATATCCTTCTGTAAGATTTAATTTTCTTCTTCCTTGACAAAGTCAGACTTCCATCATGCGCAGATGTAGGCCCTTTGACCTCATGAATCTACAATTCCTTCTTCACTTTGAACCTGTAATCTTATGACTAGATGTTAGAATCAGATATCAGATGAAAGGAAGTGCAATTTTTAAAATTGCATAATTTTCTGATTACTAGCGTATCACACAGAAGGAAACAAATCATAGTTTAAAAATCAAATAAGACTTAGATAGAAGGCATTGCTCACTGCTCGTATCTCTACAGGGTATTTTGGACACCACCACAGGGGTATTTCGAACACCTTTGGCCACGACTGCTTGGTGAGCCATCTGCACTGCATTGGCGTTTTTGATAGCCCAAATTGCCTGCTTTGTGAGAAAGATGAGATCATGGACAGACACCATTTAGTAGGATACCCGATCTTGCATGGAGACTCAGAGGTGAAAAGATATTGGAATGTTAGAATTTTGCTGATGAGATTGAATTTTTTTCTTGTGCGTATTTTACTCTGTTTTGATCTCGTAAAAATTTGTCATTTTCTCTTGCGATTAGAAATAAAAACATTGCCACATTCCTCATCAAGTCTATTTGTTTTTTAAGCCATGTCTACTTAGGATACGAGTAGGAAATATCAATCTTATATTTATTTTATTGCCATTAAGATATATACTGTATGGAGGCACAAGTCATGGGATTTATTTTTACAAAAACTTTTGGATTCTTCCTACTTAAAGTATAAATAAGAAAAAAATTTAACTAATAATTCATCATCATTGGCGCAACAGCCCTTTGTGGGGCCAATGTCATCTACCTACTGATAGATTTCGAGATAAGAGATGTTTTTCTTTTCATGGGATAGAGTTGTGCAACGCTCAACAGTCATATGAGACCGGGACCTACGGCTTAAAGTGGATTCGAACCACTACAAACATGCATGGCACCGCCGGACTCGAACCCGAAACCTGTGGTACTGAGCGCTACAGCGCAAGCCAATTGGTCTTCAGGCCCCTAACTAATAATTACTTGATAAAAATATTATTACCAAAATGAACTTTAAACAAATAAATAAAAAGAAAATTTAAACGGATTGAACAAAAAAAACTATTATTTTATTATTATTATTTTTTGATGCTAAGTATCAATAAGATCAATAATTGAAAGAAACTTTTAAATATATCTTTCTAAAAACTTCTGAAAGCTAAAATATTTTAATTTAGTTAACTTCGAAAAGTGTCTTTCTCAGTGCAATTAATCAATCTTTGGCATTAGAACCATTAATCTAAATGAGATACAATGTATTGACGCTAATTGCAGAATGATATATTTGACCTAAAATTGAAAGTTTAAACTATCTCACTACTAATTAGATTTTTCTCTTGGATGTTACTTTTTCAATTCGTTTATCGGTTTATTGACTCGGAAACTTAAAAAGCTTTTATCAAAGCTAAATTAAATTATGTAACAAATTCTTTTTTTCCTTTGTTAAAACAGTAAAACCCATAGAAAATTATCGGAAACTGATATTTTACAAAATGTTAGCATCTGTTTAAAAATAACAAATCTGCTTGCACATTTTTATTTAAATAAATTAATAAATATTTCGTAAAAATAAATATCGAAATTATTGACAGGAAAGAGAAAATAAGAAAATAATAATATTATTATACATGTAGGAGAAAATTATAATTATTTTTTGGCGGGTTGATGGTTTTCAAAACAGTTATTTAATTTTTTATTAACAAATAATTTCCATAAAATTATATTAAAAAATTTTTTTTTTTTTTTTTTTAAAAAGTATATCAAAATTGGTGTTTTACTGCGATTATTTTACTTTTTTTCAAATACTTTAATTATGAAATTTGCTGCGTTAGCATGATTTAATTTAGAATTACCTTAAAATATAGAAAAAGTTCCTTTTACTATTATATGCTTATAAATTTTTAACGTATTATAAATTATTAAATTAATTTTTGAACAAATTATTATGTGATACAAATACATTGCAATACAGTTAAAAATTATTAAAAGCTTAAGAAGAGAAGCAGAATTTGCTTTATTTTCTAATTTATTTATTCTTTTATTTATGTAAAGAAAATGTACCGTGTTTTATTAATCGCAAAATATAAAAATAAAAAAAAATCACTTGGCTATGCAAGTAAGATTTTTCACTTGGTTATGCAAAAGAATTTCATGAATTTTTAATTCATGAACGAGTTTCTTTTATATTATCCATAATAATTTATATATTATCAATAATAATGATAATATATTATAAATATTATTTTTTTAAAATTTTAGGAGCTTTAAATTTACAGCAAAATTCTTATTAGAAAATAATGTATTCAATTATTACACATTTGAAAAACAAATCATAAACACGTTGCTTGTCCACAAAAATGCAGTATCTTGCGGAATACGAAATATGAAAGTCATATGTATTGACACATACAGAATTAAACATGACATTGAAATTACTGGAATTACAGAAATTACAAATTAGAATTGAATAGCAAAAAAAAAAAAAAAAAAATCCATATTTGGTGTAGACGACATAAGCACTTATAGCAGCATAACCAAGTGCATACTTAAGAAATAACCTATCATATCGTGTGACATGTCAGGTTATTTTTTAAAAATTATAATGCAGCTAGCAAGCATTTAGATAATTGTCTTGTATGCCTTAAGGCAAAGGGCTGCACAGACTTTTACTCACTTAGCACTACCCCAGGCGGCGCGTGTAACTTGAAGATAAGCCACGGACGCGGAGTAACAATGCCCCCGCAACGCTCTACGATCCTATTAGGACCGGGATCTACGGTTTAAATTGGATTCCTCACCACTACACACATCCATGGCACCGCCGGGATTCGAATCGAAACCTGTGGTACCGAGCGCCAGAGCGCTAGCCACTCTGCCATTCAGGCGCCATTTAGGTTATTTCTAAGTATGCATTTTTGCATTCGCATTTTCTTTTAAAATCAAATCTCAGGCAAACCCTAAAGATAAATAAGGACACCAGGACACAAAATTTCAGGAATGCATCTGTCAAGTTGAATGTGCCGTCAACCTATACGAGACGAGTAAGAAAGAAGAATGCAAGAGTCATGCAGTTTATTCCCATAGGGGTACTACAAGTGAATGTGACCACTGTGGTGTTGTAGCCGAAGTAAAAGAAACTCGAAACATTCCAGTGACTCTGCAAATGGCATCGAATGCTTCATGCTGATAGGTGTTGTTTTAGCTAGGCTTCTTGATGTTGTAGTACGATACATAATCAAATTTATTCATTTAACGAAGCAAACAATATCAATTTCATTAACCTTTATTTTAATTAAACATCCCCATAGAAAAAATGGTGACTGAGGATATGCATGACTAGACAGAGTTGTTTTATCTAGATTTCTAGAGGATGCAGTACGGGGCATAAGCATATTTTTTTCATTTAACAAAGAAAGCAATAATTTAAATAAAAATTAAATTGGTAAACATCACCACATAAAAAGCGGAACTGAAGATCTGCAATCAACTAGACAGACTTGTTTTATCTAGACTTCTAGATGTTGCAGTACGACGCATAAGCACATTTTTTCATTTAACAAAGAAAACAATATCGATTTAATTAAGTTTTATTTTAATTAAGCAACACCGCATAAAAAAATGGTGACAGAGGATTTACATCGACTTGGCAAAGTTTTTGCTAAAAGGTCCTACTTATTTGTTAAAAGACCGTTTCTTTTCTATCAAATGATAGAAGAGTACATCTCGGAGTGAACCAGTTCCAATTGCCGACCCTCCGAAAAGTATTCTTTACATAGGATTCATTACTCAATTTTTCTTAAGCTGAAGAAGCCTGATGGCCAATTGACTAATGCTCTGGTCTTTGGTACCATGGTCCTTTGAGTTTCGAATCCTGGCGGTAGCATGGATGTTTGTTAGTGGGGTTCAGAATCCACGTTAAACTGTAGGTCCCGGTCTAATTAGCCCAAAGTGTGCACACAATGATTGTAGGGCGACAAACCAAAACAAACATTAATTTATATATAATGAATAAAATGCTTTTCGTACCTTACTGATCTCAAAATTAAAAAGAATAATTACTTGTTAAATTATTTACTCGTTACAGTACTTATTAAGTTAGTGTGATTTTTTTCTCTTGATTAAACAAAGAATGTGATGCATTTTTAATTCATGAACTAATTTCTTTTTTTTATATTATCAATAATAATTTATTTATAAACATAATTTAATAAATTTCATGGGTTTTCAACGTAGTATTTTTTTAGTATTTTGTGAGTAATCTTTTTTATTGGAAAATAATGTATTCAATTATTACAAAATTGAAATAATTAAAAATACAAAATACATAGAATTCATAGTTCAATATTTTGCCAGCTAAAATTTCTGCATTTGCGGCAGTTCTTCATTCTCGTCAATCTATTTATAGATAGTGATATGCTTTCAATCGGACAATGAATTCTATGTAGAGAATGCCCTACGGAAGATCATCAATTTGAACTGGTTGACTAGGAGGAATAATCTTTTGTCACTTGACAGCAAACAAGTGGTCTCTTACACAAATGAGCCGGCCTTTTTTAGCACGAAACTTTGTCAAGTTGATACAGCTCTTCAGTCACCATTTTTTATGTGGTTTGCTTAATTAAAAAATAAAACTTAATGAAATTGATATCATCCACTAATAATATAACTCTCCATAATACACTTAATTAATATTGACTAATAAACTTTAAATTAAAACATCACTTGCCAACATGCTCAACAATAACCCATCAAACTAGTCCCATCAAAACTTTATATAAGCGTTGTTTTCCGCAATAACAAAAAAGAATCCAAAATCACCACATTACATATATACTATGACAGATTCGTTTAAACTTTACAATCTTATGAGATAAGAGATTACTATACACTCATAAAACAAAAAAAAACCCAATTAAATTTGAAATAAAATTTCGTATACATATAATAATACAAGTTACACAAAATAATTTCGATTACAAAAATATCGATACTATTTAGTAATTATGGGAGCCATTGGGTTTAAATCAATTATTGCAAATATTAATTAATCATCAATCATTAATCGACAACAAGCAAATATATTTTTACGAATAAATATCTATATGAGCAGATGGTAACATATAGCTTATATACTCTGTAATAGTGTAAGGTTTAATTATAACCGCGAGAGGTCGCGGTTATAACTGGTAACTGTGACCAGTAACTGTGGTCCAGCGCGGAAGTAGCAGTTGCGGTGAGATCTTGAGACTACGAGGTGAACGCTAGGAGCGTCAGATAACAACAGACGGTCAGGGACCGGCTTTGGTTTTTTAGATATCAATAGTATTGTAGAAGTGGCACAGGGTGCCAAGTGTATGTATGTATTCGTAGTGTAAATAAAAAGATTAGTATTCTTAAAAGAGAGTATTCCATCCTGATACAACGAGCTGCTAGTATAGTAGCTAACAATAGCAATCACTAGAATTTAATTTTTTTCATTCTCTATATCAGGGGTGACCAATCCAAATGATCATGTGAGCCACTTTGGAAATGCATCTAACTCCGCACATAAAATTGTATATCCCCATATAAGATTTAAACCCTCTATTTCATTTTGCAGTGAAAAATTGAAACATAAAGAGTTATTATTTTGTGTTTGCTTTTATTCTTACATGAAACATAGAAAATATAATAATAATTATACTAAAAGCACATCGTAAAGAAATATATAACACTCAAAAGGAAATATTAAAAATATATAAATATAAACGAAATGAAAAAAAAAAAAGAAATCATTAAAAAATATTTATTTTACTAGTACGATATTTGTTTCTCCACTTTTTCGTTTAGTCATTTAGCATTTGCATATCAATCTTAATTTGGGTATTTGCATACGTAATTGGCGTTGCGTCCGTTATGTTTGAGCGTGTTTTGTGTTTGATCAATTTCATTTTTGAAAAAAAAAAAAAACGATTCGCATGTGTAAGTTGAACCACAAGCGCTAACAATTTGAGTCTGGTTTGCTGTGCTATCAACTATCAACTGTGCATATATAGGCATGGTCACTGAAGTCACTTAAAATAAAATATATAGCCTGTTATATTAGATGTTCCAAGATGCTAGTGTCTCATGATTTCATCGAATACAATTTAATCCTTCTGCGAACTCATAACTGTAAACTCCAGCATAAAAACATCATATATTAGCAGGAATAATATTTTAAAATCAAAAAATTTTTCTTGTAATTTCGACAGTTAATTTTTGAATATATGGATGCACATAAAATGTATTTTGGCCACCCCTGCTCTATATAAATATTATCAAATATTCAGAAATTTATCCATATTATAATTTTTTTTTTTTGATAATTTTATCATTAGGAAAAAGGTTTTTCCAACACGCTCAATTTTTTGCACTTAGTTTTTTTTCACGAGACACCATCACATACTTCCTGTAAAATTTTGAACCTTTAATGAACATCAGTGTATATTATTTTGTTTAAATAGAGAAGAGTATATTCAGTAAATGTCAGAAATTAATAAAAAAAACATATGCATGTAGTTTATTATGATTGAATTTTTATTAAAAATAAAAAAACTAAAACAATTATTTAGCGAATGATAAAAGTTAAAGCTTTTTATTTCCCATTTTTATTATAGTAAAATATTATCATAAACTAAAAATTTGTATTATAAAGAAAAGAAATTTAAATTTAGAAGAATTGGCATGCATTTTTAAGAATTTTAAAAACTAAACTTTAAAAATAAACTTTTCGTTTACATAGAGATAATTAATTGAATTTAAATAAATTCAATTAAAATTAGTTTAAAGCGTATTAATGGAATTTAAATAAATTCAATTAAAATTAGCTTAAAGAGTATTAATGGAATTTAAATAAATTCAATTAAAGTTAATTTAAAGCGTATTAATTGAATTTAAACAAGTGATTGTAAAATATCTTCAAAGAACAAAATGTCAAGCATAAAAAAACTAATAAAAAAGACTTATAAATTAAGAAAACTATGAATTAATTTAATCAGAAGCTGTTAGTTTAAATAATAATAACTAAAGTAAATAAAAAGTGTTCTTTAGCGAACTATAATTAATTAATTTTATGCAATGGAAATAATGCCCTTCATTTATTCTGTTTATTTAAGTACCGAGCAAACAAAAGATTTTAAGAAAAGGCGTTATCTCCATAATCCATTTTATGAAAAGGCACATAATAGCGCAATATTAATAAATGCCTAAAACAACAACTTCATTGTTTGCGCAATAATTCATTTAAAGTAATCATTTTCATTCTTCTACAAAGAATAGATGCAAGCCTTACAGAGAGGTTAAAAGAATATATAATTAATAGTATATATTATACGTCTAAGTAATATTGATGAGCTACATTTAAAAATTCTAGGAAGTAATAAGTAATAAAAGAGCTCATTCTAAATAAACGAGCATATAAGTGAGGAAAATAGCAATAAAAATTTAAAATATGAAAGATATAAGTTAAGAAATATAACACAATAGAATAATTAATTGAGGATAGAGAAAAATATTTCAAGAAACAATAAAAATTGAGAAATTTACAAAAGGCTTTCAAACCAGTCTTCTCTTTCTCAAGTTAATAAAAGTTTGGTGGCTGGTCTTTTTTTTGATTTTCAGTTCTTTTCGTAAAGATTTTCTTGATGTTTAAAAACTAGATCAACTAAGAAAGAAATTTTCAATACTTTTTTTACATCTATACATTGGGGTCTGATGGCCGAGTGGCTAGCGCTCTGGACCTCGGTAACCCAGGTTTCGGGTTCAAATCACAAGTGTGCCATGGATGTTTGCAGTGGTTCGGAATCCACTTTAAGCAGTAGGTCCCGGTCTAATATGATCGTACAGCATCACAGAGCCCAATCAGACTTCTCATCCACATCATTCCAAAACGGTAAAGTGTCAACTCAGCTCTAGGCATAGTAATGTAGTAGTAGTAATCCATACATTGCAGTTATAAAATTAAATTAAGTATATATTAAAACTATTTAAGTAAAATGAGTTGGATGAGATTATATGAAGTTGATATTCCTGATCATAAACTGTGTAATTCTGAAATCTGTACAAAAAAAAAAAAAAAAAGTTATGAAAAGTTTCTAAGGAATGAAGGCAAGGTAGAGGAAGATTCTATCTATAACACTAATACATTTTTTTCTTGAAATACTATTCAATAAATCGAACTTTTGAATTGTTGTTTTTGCCTAACTTCGAAAGGCTTGAATGTACAAATTAATTTTTAATTAATTTTTAAGCTATGGAAGTAATGCCCTTAATTTATTTTTTGTTTAATTAAGTGCCGAGCAAACAATAGATTTTAAGAAAAGGCGTTATCTCCATAATCCATTTTATGAAAAGGAACATAAAAGCGCAATATTAATAAATGCCTAAAACAACAACTTCATTGTTTGCGCAATAATTCATTTAAAGTAATTATTTTCATTCATCTCCAAAGAATGCAATCTTAATAGAAACGTTAAGATAAATATATAATTAAGAGAATATGTTCATTCGTCTAATTAATATCGATGACCTACATTTAAAAATTCTTGAAATTGAAAAAAAGTTATTTCTTAATAAAAAAGCGCATTAGTGAAAAAAATATCGATAAAGATTTAAAATATGAAAGTTATAACTTAAGAAAGATAACATTATCAAAATAATAATTTGAGGATAGAGGAGAAAAATTTCAAGAAACAGTAAAAATTGGCAAATTCACTGAAGGAATTTAAGACAATCTCCTTTTTCTCAAGCTGATAAAAAGTTTGCTGGCTGTCTGGCCTTTTTAATTCCAACTCTTTTCTTAAAGATTTTTAAGATGTTTAAAGTCAGGAACAGAGGGCCCAACCAGCGGCTCGCCTAGAATATTTTTTCCGGCCCATTACCGATGAAATTTTTACCCCCTCATACGATGTGCAAATACCCAAATTGAGATCGATTTGCAAAAGATAAGTGAAAGAGCGGAGAAACAAATATCGCACTAGTAAAATAAATATTTAACAATTTCCTTTTTTTTTTATTTCGTTTATATATTTGTTATATTTCATTTTTAGTGTTATACATTTCTTTACAATGTTTACATTATTATTATATTATCTATGTTTACCTGTAAGAATAATAGTAAACACAATAATAATAATAACTCATTTTTGTGTCAATTTTTCACTTCAAAAAAAATGTCTATAGTTGGGCTAAATATAATATGGGAATATATAATTTTATATGCGATCCGCGGAGTTAGGATACGTTTCCAAAGTGGCCCACAAGATAATTTGGGTTGGCCACTTCTGGTCTAGAGAAACTAAGAAAGATATGTTCAATACATTTCAAGTCATACATTGCAGTTATAAAAGATAAATAGTTATTATGCGCTAATTTAAGTAGAAATAAGTTGCTATTCCTAGTCATTAACTGTGTAATACTGAAATCTATAAAAAAAAAGGGTATAAAAATTTCTAAGGAATGAATAAAAAGTATTATTGATTCTCTGTATAACACTAATATAACTTTACTTTTTAAATTCTATTCAATAAATTGAACTTCTTAATTGTTGTTTTTGTCTAACTTCAAAATGATTGAATTTACAAATTAATTGTATACAATGAAAATAATGCCCTTCATTTATTTTGTTTATTTAAAGTGCAGAGCAAACAATGTATTTTAAGAAAAGGCGTTATCTTCATAATCCATTTTATGAAAAGGAACACAATAGCGCAATAATAATAAATGCCGAAAACAACAACTTCATTGTTTGCACAATAATTCATTTAAAGTAATCATTTTCATTCTTCTACAAAGAATAGATGCATGCTTCATAGAAAGCTTAAGATGAACATATAATTAAGAGTATATATTATTCGTCTAAGTAATATTGATGGGGTAAAATTTTTTTAATCTAGCCCATCCATTAAAAAATTCACGGAAATAGAAAAATAGCTAAATGGGGTGCATTATTGAAAAAATATTTATAAAAATTTAAAATATGAAAGATATAAAGAACACATAATAGAACAATAAAATGAGGATAGAGAAAAAGAATTCAAAAAACAGTAAAAATTGACAAAATAACAAAAGGCCTTCAAACCAAGTTTCTCTTTCTCAAGTCGATAAAAGTTTGGTGGTTGTCGAGCTGTTTTTAAATTTCAGGTTATTTCTTAAAGATTTTCTAGGGTGTTTAAAGCCTAAATCAACTAAGAAAGAAATTTTGCAGTTTTACAGATTAATTAAGCATGTATTAAAACTATTTAAGTAAGAATAAGTTGCTATTCTTAGTCATAAATTGTGTAATTCCGAAATCTATACAAAAAGATATGAGAAGTTTTTGGTTAATGAAGGAAAAGTATTCTTCACTCTATATATAACATCACTACATCTTTACTTTTGAAAATCTTTTCAATAAATCTTTCTTTAGAATTATAATTTTTGTCTAACTGAATGTCTAACTAACTGTCTAACTACGCCTGAATGTTCAAAATGTTATTTCTTTCTAAAAATAACATTTTAGGAAATTAAT
Organism: Caerostris extrusa; assembly: GCA_021605095.1. Lineage (NCBI taxonomy): Eukaryota > Metazoa > Arthropoda > Arachnida > Araneae > Araneidae > Caerostris > Caerostris extrusa. Next base: position 8,766 of record BPLR01011843.1, on the reverse strand, counting down.
CTTAAATTGATCACACATTATATATGTTAAAGTTAATCAACTTTACAAAAACGAAATAATAATCATGCTTTATAAAAACACCTCACTTACCTAAAATAGAAAGTAATAATAAAATCCCATAAAAGTTTATTGTAATATTTAAATCTCATTAATTTAAAATATGTGTAAAGCATTTGGTATCTATATGAATGAAATTTTTTGTTTGAAGAATTTGATTTGGAAATTAAAATACAACGAAATAAAATGAAGGAAAAGTATTCTTGATTCTTTATATAACACCAATACATTTTTACATTATACTATTCAATAAATCGAACTTTTGAATTGTTGTTTTTGCTTAACTACGAAAGACTTGAATGTACAGAATGTTTAGAAGCTTAAATTATTCACAAATTACACATGTTAAATCTAAATAACTTTGTTTGAAAAAAGAAATATTAGGCTTTATGTTAACAAAACCCTTTGCTTACCTAAAAAGAAAGTAATAATAAAATTCCATTAAAGTTTATTGCATTGTTTAAATTTCACTAAATTAAAATAATTGTAAAACATTTGTTACCAACATAAATGAAATTTTTATTTGAAGTACATAAGATGGAAATTAAAATACAACAAATTACCTACGATAAAATTTAAAAACTAAATTGAACAAAAGCAATAAATTCAAACATATAAATAGGATTTACCATATAATAATACAAAAATAATGATTGTAAAATATAACGTGTTTATTAAAATAATCTTTAAAAACCAAAACATTAAATTAAAAGTATAAAAAATATAATAAATAAAAATATGCAGTTAAAAAAAAATAAATAAATAAACACGAAATAAATGTATTTTAAATGAATTTTGAAAATAAATTATATTTTTCTGAGGAAAATAAGGTTTCCTCTTTTTTACTTAAAATAAAAATAGTTACCTCCTTTAAAAAAAAAAAAGTTACCCTTTTTTATTTAAAAAAACAAGATTCTCTCTTTTTATTTAAAAAATTAAGGTTTCCTCTCTTTATTTAATGAAATTTTAAGGTTTCCTTTTTAGTAAAATGAATAAATTTTTGCATAAAAAGGAACTTTTACGTAATAAACTTGTGAAAGTAAGCAAATTCAAAATATTAACAAATTCAAGAAACAAACGCTTTGAATAACAATCAGTTTCTCATTCAAATAATTATTTTAATCCTTATCAAGAACCAAATACATTCAGTAGAAAATGTAAAACTTTTATTTCATTATTTGTCTGACATAAATTGACAAAACTGGATGCATAACTTTTAAAAGAAAAATATTATTTTAAATAGAGTATAAAGAGTATAAATATATTTCTTTGCTATTTTTCCCTTTTCTAAAATGCGCCATGACGAAGATTTTTCTGTTGCCTTTTAGCAGAGCATTTTTTTTTAAAGATTGACAGCCAGAGAGAGAAGTGAATATTTAAGTAACTTTGTGTGTCTCATTAATGCTACAAGAATTAAAACTAAAGTTTTAAAATTCATGAAGAATGAAATTCTTTTTAAGTTAACCGTAAGGTTTCTTTAAAAATTCCACCGGTAAAGTTAGAAAAGTTTCTAATTAGCGAAAAGTCTTACTTAAAGTATTACTTTCGAATGTTTTAAAGAACATTTTCAGTGAAAACATTAGATTACAGCTTGTTTTGAAAATTAATTTTCTTGTCTTTTTCTTAACTTCTTTGAAGAAACTTTTGACACATTAAAACAAAATACAGGTAGTGTAATAATTATCTCTGAACGAAATAGAAACTGTAATAAAAAAGACAAGGAAATAAAAAAAACAGCGCATTAAATATTTTTTTTTTGTTCTAATGCAGCTGGCAAATACTTAGACAATTGTCTTCGATTTCTTAAGGCAAGCGCTACACAGACGTTACTCAATTAACACTCCCCAGTAGGTGCGTGTAGCTTGAAGATAAGCTACAGACGCGGAGTAACATCTACGATCCTATTCGGACCGCGACTTACGGTTTAAAGTGGATTCCGAATTACTACAAACATCCATGGCACCACCGGGATTCGAACCCGAAACCTGTGGTACCGAGAGCCAAAGCGATAGCCACTAAGCCATTTAGGCCCTCACGGATTAAATATTTAAGATTAAAATTTAAAAGAAATTTTAAAAAATGTTGTTCTCACTAATCCTGAAACCTACACCGGGTCCAAAAAATTGGTCTATGGCTAAGGGTAATAATATGTAGCTTCACTTTTAGGGAGGAATTACGAGGGCAGAAAACTGACCAAAATCTCAAGGCAACACTCTACCTTCATATTATACAGGGACCTACGGTTTAAAGTAGATTTCGAACCACTACAAACATCCAGGACACCGTCTGGACAAGAATCCAAAACCTGTGGCACCGAACGTCATAGCAATAGGCACTCGGCCATTCAGGCCCCAAATAATAATAAATAGATAATCCTGAACAAATGCGTTTAAAATATAATAGAAGTATAATAAACTTTGAAAAAATTATATTTTATTGAGGAAAAATAAGGTTTTCTCTCTTTATTATTTATTTATAATAAAAACGAAAAAATTATGTCAAAAAAAAAAAAAAAAAAAAAAAAAAAAAAAGCTTTTGCTTAATATATTTGTGAATGTAAGCAAATTCAAAATATTAGCAAATTCAAGAAACAAACACTTTGAATAACAACCAGTTTCTCATTCAAATAATTATTTTAATCCTTATCAAGAACCAAATACATTCAGTAGAAAATGTAAAACTTTTATTTCATTATTTGTCTGACATAAATTGACAAAACTGGATACAAAACTTTTTAAAAGAAAAATATTATTTTAAATAGAGTATAAAGAGTATAAATATATTTCTTTGCTATTTTTCCCTTTTCTAAAATGCACCATAACGAAGAATTTCTCAATTGTCTTTTAGCAGAACAATTTTATAAAAGGTTGACAGCTAGAGAGAGAAAAGTGAATATTTAAGTAACTTTGTGTGTCTCATTAATGCTGCGAGAATTAAAACTAAAGTTTTAAAATTCATGAAGAATGAAATTCTTTTTGAGTTAACCGTAAGTTTATTTAAAATTCCACCGGTTGGAAAAAGTTTCTAATTAGGTAGAAGAACTTTACTTTAACGAATATTTTAAAGACATTTCCAGAGAAAATATTGGATTACAGCCTGTTTATGAAATTAATTTTCCTGTCTTTTTCGTAACTTCTTTGAAAGAGTTTGACACATTAAAATAAAATAAAATAAAGGTAGTGTAATAACTATCTCTGAACGAAATAGAAAATTAATGGGAATGGCAATGAAATAAAATAAAACAGCGGATTAAATATTTAAGATTTAAAAGAGATTAAAAAAAATGTTGTTGTTACTAATCCCCTGGTGCAGGAAAACCTTCACCAGGTTCAAAAAAATTGGTCCATGGCTAAGGGTAAAACTTAAGTAGCTTCATTTTTTAGGGAGGAACCACGAAAGGCTGAAGACTGACTAAAACTCAAGACAAGGCTCTACATTAGACGGGGACCTACGGTTTAAAATGGATTTCGAACCACTACAAATATCCATGCCACCTCGAGGAATGAACCCAAACCCTATGGCACCAAGTGCTAGACACTCGGCCATTCAGGTCCCATATTAAGAACATTTTATAGATAAATGATATGTCTAAAGAAGTCAGTTAGGACAAGAAATATTAGAAATTTATTTTTTTCTAATGCAACTGGCAAACACTTAGACAGTTGTCTTCGAAGTCTTAAGGCAAGCACTGCACCGACGTTACACACTTAGCGCTACCCAGCAGGTGCGTGTATCTTGAAGATAAGTTATGGATATGGAGTAAGAATACCCCTCAACGCTATACGATCCTATTAGACCGGGATTCCGAACCACTACAAACATCCATGGCACCGCCGGGATTCGAACCCGAAACCTGTGGTACCGTGCGCCAGAACGCTAGCCACTCGGCCATTCAGGCCCAATATTAGAACTAAATCTTTATAAATTTAATATGTGACATAGAACCCGTGTCTTATTATTAACTTATCGTATGCATTAGCAACACACGCTATTCATAAATTTTTACAGTTACAACTCCGCCATTTAGGCCCAATTAATAAAAAAAATAATTATTATTTTAATTAATATTATCAGTATAATATTATAATTAGTATTATCAGCATAAATTAATAATCAGATATTAAACAGAAACATTTAATTAAAAAATAATAACATGTTAGAACACAATAACAGACTTATCGGAAAAAACATGTTTCGAAGACAAAGAATGTCAAAAAAAAAAAAAAAAAAAAAAAAAAGAATTACGAATTCATCATCATCATAATTGGGTTGACAGTCAATGATGGGTCTGGGGCTTTTTGGTGAACCGTGATCCCTGTCTTTGGCCTTGCTACATCAATTTTTTTTAATCCTCCTATGGTCTTGAAATCATCTTTAACAGAGTCAATCCATCTCAGTCAAGGTGTTCTCTTTTTAACCTCTCCTCAGCTGTTGTGTACAAATTTTTCTTGACAAGGTTGTTCTCATAGTGTATTGTTCCCATAGTGAATATCTATTCTTACAATATGAAGAGCGAATACACTCTGTTGACCTCAAGGTACTTGATAATATCTGATAATAAGTGATTATTTTTTCTAAATAGTCTTGACGTAAATATCCTACTTCTCTAAGGCATTGACCATTAACTGAAATACTACGAAATAACAAAAAAGATCCAGACAAACATCTTTTCAAAAGTATTTATTTTAGTTTTTGCATTTTGTTTTATCAAATGCCATGTTTTAGAAGCAAAAGTTAATGCAAATTTAAGACTTACGTATGAAAAATTTGGTTTGTCTATTAAAGTGTGATTAAGAAACAAACTCCTTAAGACATAAAATTCTTAGCCCGATTTTGAATTTCATGCAAGATTTTGTTGTCTATGCCAAATAGGCATTCATGTAGGACAAAAGAATTTATGATTGGATAAAAGCGCTAGGAAGCTGCATCTATTTGAACAATTTTAATGCTATCAGAGTATCCACATGGGCTAAACGATTTTGAGAAAAAGTTTTCTAGTATTGCCCTGTTAATCCGTGAATTTTTCAAGAATGATGTTAAAAAGGACACATAGAATTTTAATATAAATGCGTATAATGTAGTGTCCCATTAAAGATACTTTTGGTTAACAAATATTAAATTAAAATATATTAATTATTACATGCATAACAAAGGATAGAGTTCAATTTTTTTTTCATAATAAATGAGATATTTCAAGGAACAAGACCCGTTTTCCATGTAAAAATACACATCATTAACTAAATAACATTTAAAATTAATTAATATCGGACAATAAACCCTAAAGCATTTTAAAAAGGAACATAAATAAAAATGATAGTATAACCTCTTTATTGTTTCAAAACAATTCATTTGTCTTTAAAATAATTAGCTTCATTTACGCAAAGAACGAAAGAGAATTCTTCATAATAAAGCAAGGGAACCTATTTATTTGCTTGACTCAAATTAACAGAAAAGATTTAAAAATTCTGGCAAATAGAAAATAATCATACCCTTAAAGATACACGCAAGGAGAATAATTACATCTTCCACGAACAGCTCGCGTCATTTCTCTATCTTCAGGACAAACTTATGCTGCGGAATCTGCTCCAGACTTCTTCGAAAAGAACATTTCCGCGTAGACTAACAATTAGGGAAAAGAGGGTGAATCCTTTGCGTAACTCTAGTGCAATCTCATTAAGAGGACACGAGCTTTAAGAGAATAAATGTCAGAGATGAAATATTTTTCCGAGCATCCAGTGAGCGTCTTTCAAATGTTCCTGCTAAAATTAGTCGGCTCTAAATAGAGTCGAAATAGTGCTTTCGTTTCTGTAAAGGGTTCTTATGAAGATGGTCCTATTAAAAATATTGCAAAAAATATTGCATTTGTGAATATTATTGCTATTATATGTGAACAGCTTGTGACTAAAGATAGCAAAGGTAAAAAAAAAAAAAAAAAAAAAGGTATTAAAATTCGATAGATTTAATTGCAAAATAATATAAAGTCCAGTGGAAACCTCAAAGCTTTTTACTGTGCTTACTACTATTGTTTCTACACATTAATAGGTTTGGTTTGGTTTGTCGCTCTGCGGTCATCCTATGCACACGAGGCCTAAACAGACAGAGACCTACAGTTTAAAGTGGATTTCGATAAACTCAAAAACATCCCTGCGACCACCAGTATTCGAACCTGAAGTCTGATACCAAAGGCCAGAGCTCTAGCCACTTGGCCACTCATATTAAATTTGAAGAGAAAAAGCATATTAAATCTATATAATGTCGTCTAAAGGTACTTTTATCTTTAACAATAATAAATTAAAATATATTAATTGCATGCAAACAAAGGATAGAGTCCATTATTTACCATGATAAAAGGAATTTCAAGAACAAGATCAGTTTCACATGAAAAAAATAAATTACATTTTTACTAATTCAGCTGGCAAATACTTAGACAGTTGTCTTTTATGCCTTAAAGCAAGCGCCGCACAGACGTTAGTCACTTAGCAATACACAGGAGGTGCGTGTAGATTGAAGATAAGCTATGCACGTTAGTAACAATGCCCACGCAGCGTTCTACGATCGTATGAGACCGAGACCTATTGTTTAAGGTGGATTACGAACCACTACAAACATCTAGGCGCCGCCAGAATTATAACCCGAAACCTGTGGTACAGAGCCCTATTATCTGGGTCATCACGCCTGCATGTGTAAGTATAAGTACATTAATTACATTTAATTAGCTCCACATTACAACAACCGTTACAGATTTATCGCTCTACAATCATTTTTTACATACTTTAGTCTAATCAGAACGGACCAATGGCTTAAGGTGGGTTTTCGAACCACTACAAACATCCATGGTACTGCCGGAATTAAAACCCAAAACCTGTAGTACCAAGCTCAACCACTCGGCTATCAGGGTGCATGTGTAAGTATAAGCACACTAATTACATGAATTTACTAACTCCCTGGTACAACAACCCCTACTGGTTTATCATTATCACTGCAAACATGTATCGTACCCCCGGGACTCAAACCCGAAACCTGTGGTATCGAGCGCCAGAGCGCTAGTCACTCGGCCATCAGATCCCCCAAATAAATAACATTTAAAATCAATTAAATTCTTATCATACACCCCCAAAGCATTTTACAAAGGAACACAATCATACACAAATAAAAATGATAGAATAAAAGGCTTTATTGTTTCAAAACAATTCATTTGCCTTTAACATAATTAGCTTCAAAGAACGAAAGAAAAGTTTTCAAAATAAAGCAAGGGAACCTATTTATTTGTTGGATTTAAATTAACAGAAAGGATTTAAAAACTCTAGCAAATAAAAAAATAAGTGCACCGTTAAATATATACACGCTAGGAGAATAATTACGTCTTCCACGAACAGCTCGCGTCATTTTTCTATCTTCACGACATGCTTATGGTGCGAATTTGCCCATGACTTCTTCTACCAGAGCATTTCCGCGTAGACTCTCAATTAGGGGAAAAGAGGGTGAATCCGCGTAAGTCTCGTGCAATCTCATTAAGAGGACACCAGCTTTAAGAGAATAAATGTCAGAGATGAAATATACTTTAAGCATCCAGTAATCTTCTTTCAAATGCTCCTGCTAAAATGAGGCAGCTCTAAATAGAAACGGAATAGTCTCTCCATTTCTGCTAGGTACTTATTAAGAGAGTGTTTATTTGTGAATTTTATTGCTAATATATAAACAGCTTTTGACTAAAAATAGCAAAAAAAGTAAAGACATTAAATTTTCTTTAAATATTACAATTCAATCCAATTTATTTGCTAGTAATATCAAAAATTCAGTGAAATCTCAAACTTGTACAATGTTTACGACTGTTGATGGTATATATAAATAATAATTAGCTATTTATTATTACCATAAAATTATTTGTAATTAAAATAATAATTTGAAATGCATTAACAATAAACTGGAACCGTGCACCCTCTGGCACACGACGACTACTACCACTAAACAATACCACTGTGCTTCGAGCTGAGTTGCCTTACAGTACCGAATGATGTTGGTGAGAAGATGTCTGATTGGCTTTGTGAGGCTTTTTTACGGTCATGTAAGACCGGGAAATACGGTTGAAGTAGATTTCAAAAACATTACAAAACATCCATGGCCAGGATTCAAACTCAAAACCTGTACTACCAAAGGCCAGAACGTTAGATACTGATCCTCATGCCTCCCAAATAAAAAAGATTTAAAATCAATTAAATTCTTATAATACTATACACCACAAACCATTTTACTATGAACACAATCATACATAAATAAAAATGATAAAATATAACTTATTTTATGAAACAATACATTTGTCTTTTAAAAATAATTAGCTTCATTTACGCAAAGAATGGAAGCGGGACCTATTTATCGTTTGTTGGACTTAAATTAAAGAGAGAGGCTTGAAAATTCTGGCAAATAAAGAAAACAAGTGCACCCTTAAATATACAATGCCAGGAGAATAATTACGTCTTCCACTGTACAGCTCGCGTCCTTTTTCTATCTCCAGAACATACTTATGCTGGAGAAATTTTGCTCAGACTTCTTCTACCAGAGCATTTCCGCGCAGACTAACAATTAGGAATAGACGGTGAATCCGCGTAACTCTCGTGCAATCTCATTAAGAGGACACTAGCATTAAGAGAGAATAAATAAGTCAGGAGATGAAATATTTTCTAAGCATCCAGTGAGCTTTCTCAAATGCTC